>BQNB010057604.1:0-38141 GCA_026074375.1 Tanacetum coccineum | reverse complement strand
TGGACTGTTTTGCTAAAGTGTTTATATAAGATTACTTAAATTTTCATTTTTTGCTTATTCAGCTTATTTCATAAGCTCATTTTGTTTTCTAGTAGCTTTTTAGGGTAGTACACTTAGTTTTCGTACCCATTGCTTTTCTTTTTAGCTTATTTGAATGCCCAAGCTTAGCTTTTTAGCCTTTTAAGCTTGTTTTAAGCTTTCTGTCATTAAGCCCTTTGTCCCAGCTTATTTAGCCTTAAGCTTTAAGCCTTTTAGCTTACCTAGGTTTAGTTTAAGCCCCTTTAGTTTATCTAGTCCTTAATCACAGCTTATTTCGACCTCAAGTCCAAAAGGACTTAGCATTTTCTAGCTTTAAGCCCATTTAAGCCATTCTGTCAACTTTAAGCTGATTTTTCAGCTTATTTACAGCTTTTTGGGAGTGGATGATTTTGTGTGTTTGTGTTTGTCTATTTTTTTTTGTAGGCGAAGTCTGAGCGTTAGCATATGACATGTCTCTTTTGTGCGTAAAATCGTGTTGTGAGTAGAAACCAAAAGGTTGTTAAGCCCCACGTAGGCTGTTAAATACTTTGCTTCTTTTGCGGTTTTCGAACTCTCTCTCTCTCAAAGGGGAAGACACTTGGCCCGGGTGAGAAGCAAGTACTCGACCCGGTGACCAAGCGATACATCCCCACTTTTACACTCATCCACTCTTACCACTGCGCCCTTGGGTCTTTTTCGTTAAAGACTCAAGGGCTTGTGTATTTATACACAATTTGCCCTTTAAGCTTAATAAGTTGTACAAGCTTATTTTCGGGCTTATTTGTTAAGCTAATTTTTGTTTCTTATTTTTCGTAGGGCCTTTATAGTGTAAAGAATTTTTTGTAAATTTTTCAGAATTTTTCGTAATCGTTTAATATTTTTTATAATTTAATTTAGTTAAAAGTTTATTTAATTCATAAAAAATACAAAAATTATCAAAAAAATATTTTGCTTTTTTAGAAAATTTTCTTTTGTCATCTAGTTTGTAGGAAAAATATAAAAATTTTCACAGGGTCATTTTTACAATTTTTTACTTTTTAAAGAACGGTCCGGGTGCGGTTTTTTGTCTTGACTCGTTTTTGGGTCAAACGAACTCCGTTTTCTGTCTAGGTCTTTTTCATCTTCGTTATTTGTCGTAGAGTAGTTTAGAAGGAAAATTTTCCGTAGGGTTATTTTATTTTATTTTTACTCGAAAATCAGCAAACCAAACAGCCCAAAACAATCCCTGTTTTTACTGCAAAACAGCATCAAAACACCCTTTTTGACTAAAAAACAACAAGCAAACTCTGATAGGATCGACACCTCAAAATCCCATACGATCCATGGAAGCTTTCTTTTTAATAGTTTTAGTCTTTTTAAGTATGCATTTATTTCTTATCCAATTACAGATTCTTTAAACACTCAGAACATCAGGAGCACCCGACTGCAATGGCGTTAGCAACAAGTAAAAAAGGAATCAGTTCAGGTGAGGCGGAATCGCTGAAAGAGTTAAATTTTAATACATTCTTCGTCTATAAAAAACTTACCGCAAGAACATAACTTTCAAACTACATGGAATTCAACTTATTTCTTAAAGTAGAAAAAATGGGCAAAAAGAAATTTTCACCATCTATTAAACCCGTCCAACTATCAAAATTGACCCGTTCTAAATCCAACCTGCCGTTATAGAGTTGATAGTGTTACTTGATGCGGTTCATGTTTTGTTAAATCAGTAACTTGAGCATAATTCTACATGATAGGCCAACTAAAGAGTCTCTAGGAATTTATTTATTTTTAACCAAGAGTACACACTATATGGTAAAGCTACTGTCACAGAGATCGGGAAAAGATGACGAAAGCCTTTTAACATCACTATGCAACTTTAGTTTTTTCATTAGGTGGACTTTTGTTGTGTATAAGATGTGCATACACAAGTCTGTTACTTCGGCAGTTTGACTTTTCAGTTGGCCTTTTTTGTTTTATAGATCTGACTATCGTTGACCTTTCCCGTGGCGTGAAGTGAGCAGGTGATATTGCAGTGTGGTGTGTACCGAGAAATGGTTTTCGGCTTAAGGGTCAAAATGCGCTAAACGAATGAAAACAAGAGATGGCAAACAAAAAGTAATTTTGAATTTTTAATACATTTTTAGCTTATCAGATATCTGCTTCTTGAACTATAACGCAAGTTTTGAATTGATAACATGTCGCCATTTTATCAGGTTCCAGGTGCCTACTCCAATGGAATCATCAACAACAAGGCTGCAATGGAACGACAACACATTAATGTAGTTGAAGCAGACATCCGACACAACTTGGTCCAAAGTACAAGTAACACACACATGCCTACTGTAAAGTTTTGCCCAATTATTATGGTGACTGCTAAATTTTATTAAGGACGCACCACAAAAGGTTCATATTCATCAACAAAAATCTTAGGGGTTTGGCGGGTTTCGTTGTGGTAAGCCACAAACCGCATGCCCACAACTTTATGTGCTTTTAGGACTTGCTACTGAACCAGGTTAACAACTATATGTGATTTTAGGACTTAGTTTCCACATGTAAAACATGTACTTAAATAAATAAATGAGAATCATAATTACCTTCAACAACTATCGTTAGGTCAGCGACTTCAAAAACCCTAGCCATTCCTCTGATATGATCGTATAAAACTCAGTACTATGTGTCCTTAAGGACCATTGGCATTGAAATTTTGAAGTGGTTACATGATATGGAAATTATCAGATGTGCTTAGTCTGTTTTAAAGTTGCAAACTTTCAAAAATAAGATAATATGTTGTAGCTACTCCGATACATATTATTACTGCTATTGTGGAATCCGCGGTCACACATATGCACTTCAGCAATAGATTACTTATAAATGAGTCAACCCGGTTAATGTTAACATGAACTAAACACTTTATTTTCAACTGCCTAATATTGTTTATTTCTTTCTCATGTTGGCAGGCCCTGATGACCTATTCTCTTTGAATAACGGCCATCTCACAACGTCTTTCTTGGATTCTCTCCCAACAGCAACTAGGGAAAATGTTCAAAAAACAATGTAAATCTGGACACTTACATATACTTTTGTAACTCACTTTACTACTGATTCTACATATTTCATTTTACTTATGTCAATCGAAACACAAGCGAGATTCTTCTTGACTCAACGACGTTTAGCCCTGCGCTCCGCGGCGAAGCGCGGGCTAAAAACCTTGTTATAGATTATTAGTTAAGACTATTAGAATTTAATCATGCATTTCCATTTTCATGAATCTTTATATGTTAAATGCAAAAATATTGGTTTCATGCATATATATGTTCACATGGGACTTGCTGCAAATTGATCACCTTTCTTACAAATTTTTGGCAAAAATAAAATTTTTGGTCGTCTGGAAAATATCAGATGGGCGGTTCCCTTAGCTCATAAAGGCGGCCCCCTTATCAATAAGGAGGCCGACACCATAATTAAGGGGGCCGGCCATACAGTTCACGGGTTCAACTATTTCTTTCTGCTTTTTGGCTCTCTTTTACCTAGCCTCAGCTATCCTTACCCAGAAAACTCGAACATGTTTTGGAAATCTCTAAACTAATTCAAATTCATTCTATTTTCAAACAACTCTCTTCCAATAAATTCCCTCTAAATGTTTACCACCACTTCATCATCCTCTTCATCCATTATCAACCACCATAAACCTCTATGGCATCTACTAAAGCTTCCATTTCCAAAGCTTTCAAAAGACCAAAAATCAACATCATTCCACCAAAACAATTGTTTGTGGATTTAACTCAAGATGGCACTAAAACCCCATCCCCCAAACATCAACTTCCATCATCTAGTGCTCCAAATGTACCTTCAAAAACACCATCAACTAAAGATACTTCTTCTTCCTCCATTGACTACATACCCAAATCACCAACCTCTACATCACCATCAACCAATGGTTACTTGAACTCACCAATGTCTCCTCCTCCAAGAAAACCTACACCACCTCCAACTCAAGCAAATAGATCAATGGACATCACTCTAACCCTTTCACCAATTACTCTACTTGATATTAAATTTAATACTTCATCACCTTCAATACCCTCACCACCTCTTTTTGGTCATCCTATTTCTTGAAATCTACTAGTCATAAAACAAATGGCTTCCAAGAGTATAAAAATTTCCAACATAAAGAGGGACTAAATGTCCAAACTTCAAAAAAAAGGTCTTTCATTTCAAACAATATTTCAAAAGATAAAGTATCACTAAGGTAGGTATTCTAACTCTTCCTACACACCTCTCTTATTTCCCAGCTTCCCGCTTAACACCTGCCGCAGGAAAAGAAAACGCGGCTGAGCTAACGCTCAGTGAACAGATTTAATAACAACAACGGTAATAAAATGAAGGAATGAACGAAACGAATCACGAGAACTTGCCAAAACAAATGCCAAAGGATAGATAATAAACAATAATAGATCGAATAAGTAATCAAAGGCAATGCCCACGAGCCCAAACAAATGTCTAAAGCATGCCACATGCTTAGACCCAAAACAAATATCTCTATAGAGTCAAACGTACACAGGTGGATCAGACCTGATGTACCCAAATGTAAAATGGGGTGTATTGCACACACTCACCATTCACCAAAACAAAACAGAACAAAGTACCTAGGATGCATCCATACGCTCCCTGCAAAACAAAAGTCAAATCAATATACCACAAAGCATTAGGGCAGTGTACAACATAAGAATCAAATCATATCCAGTGCACATACAAAAGGGAACGTCGTGGACCAATCACACCGCCATAGATAGTGTCATGCCATCGGTGCATCAATGACATGGCCATGGTACCTCCATGGCTAGTTACAAATAGCTCGGGCAAAGGGATAGGCAAAAGATAACAATGATCAAGATACTAATAATCACACTCAAGATAACGAGATTCTCAGACAACATATCACAAACAAGGATCCAACATAAAACCATAATTGCGAATATCGAATCAAACATGAATAATCTAATAAATATCAAATGGTCCATGAAACGCTAGCAAATCAAACTGAAAACATATGAAATCAACAAAGCTAAGAAAAGAAGGATCAAGTCAAAAGGTGCCTTACTAAACAGACGGAATATCTGTACCTTAGCAAATGCACACAGAAAAAAATGAGCACAAACGGAAGGAAATCACACAAGTGTCACCGGATCTACAAAAACATATTTATTTACAGTACTTGACTTGTTTTACAAGTTACCTACTCCAACTTCGCAAAAATGAGAAAGGTTTTACTTTAACTTATTAGGGTTTCCAAAAATATTTTGAAATTTATGCAGTTATTTTAGGTAAGTCTTTCCTTATCTACAAAACTCCAACCAAACACCTTAAAAAAATTAAGACAAAAAAATCACAGGTTCTTCCCAATGTATCTAAAGTGTCCACAATCAAGGGTTTATTTTATTTCCAATTTTAGATGACCCTATGACCCTTGTTACCCAAAACAGTCCCGAAATCAGCCTGACAGAAACTTATGAAAAGTTGACACGAATTTACCCTACTGAGACATCTTAAAAAATTATGAAAAAAATAACGAAGTAGCTAATATCATGTATTTTTACCAGTTCTAAAATTAGCCCTTAACTCTTTATGGTTTTCAAATTAAAAATCAAATACTACAAGTAAAACTTTCGGATTTGAATTCCAGAATTGACACTTAATCTTGTAAAATCTAAAAATCGACCTTCCCGACCTCCAATTGACATGAGACCCGCGATTTTTCCAGAAACTGATTCATTAAACAGTTCCTTTAGCTTAAGAATTATGTTAAAAGCTACTTTATGAATGAGATATGACCCGATTAACATGACCCAAAATTCTGCCCAGAATTTTAATCAAGAAAAACCCTAATTATCCTCATTAATTCATATCCTAGGGTTTCAAAACTTGTAATCTTTCATTTATAACACATTTAATGTTTGATTAGGGTTCATAACATGTTATCAACCACATTCCAAAAGATTTACCCATAGAAAAACTTTAACATATATGTTCCTAAAATTAATCCTTTTGAAAATCATGATTTTTAGAAAACTTGGTTTAAGAATCTGTGACCATAACAAGAACACAAAAAGATGAGATGATAAACCAATGGAGCGATGGAAGTACTGGGATGAACACAATCACACCACAAGGATTAACCCAAAAGAATGAAAAGATGGTCACATAAACCCCAATATCACCAAAGCTAGGAAAAACACTAAAAATCACCTATTCTTCTTTCTTGCTTGGACCCTCAATAATTCTTGTTATCAACTGAAAATGGTAGAATGGAAGATGGCGATTCGAGTTTGTGAGGGAGGGAAATAATTAAAAAAAACAAGTGTGTGTCGTGTGTGTGAAAAAGACGGGTGGGTAAGGGTTTATTAAAAGAAAATTTAATTTTGACGCATTTGGCCCCTTAAGTTTCATTATCCTTGTATTATTTCAATTATAAGATTTATTAGGCATATAATGTTTTAACAAATAGCACAAATAGTCCCTACTGGTTTAACAAGCATACCTAAAAACTTATATTTGCACATTTACTCTCTAAAGGCATAAACACATAATATATAAGGCACATATAAGCTAAACATAATTAACTTTCCTTAAAAATGATATTCCGTTATTGTTTAAAAACTTTCTCCTTGAATAACATTTTTTATTATGAAGAAGATATTTGACATTTTCTCCCCCTCAAACAATGACCCGTTTTCTATTTAAAGAGCTGTAGTCGTTGTTTGAGTGGTCAAATGTCCTTGAAAAGTGTTTTCTGATGACTTAATGTTTTTGTTGTGAAAATCGAACACCATGAAATAAGATTTCTCTTATTTTAACACATAAGTGCACTGACACGTACACTCATGGTAAAATAGGAAGCACGGGTTGTGTTGCAAAGTAAACACAAGCCTTTGCATGGTCATAAAGTAGACCATGCCCGAGAATAAATTCTCGTTGAGAGGTCAAGTTTTCTTTTTGAAATACTTGCCTTTAAGATGATGACCGGGTTGCTATCTGAAATAATAGCAAGCCATTTGGCATGTTTTGAAAACATTTGGAACTTCTGCTCGAACTTCATTTACAGCCTCGTATCATTATTGAATGACATTTCTAAGACCGTAAATGTTATCGATTTTCAGAAGACATGCCATTATTACCTCTTTTTTATATTTTTCTCATTTTTTTATTTTTTTCTTTGGTTTTATATATTTTATATTTTTGTATTTTGATTTTATAAAAGTTTTCTGAAAAATGAAAAATCTTTTTGGTTTTTATTGGTTTTTAATATATATACATATGATACAAGGATATCAGAATAGGTACCACCACTATTCTTCAGCTTCATCTGCCAACTGTTTCAGTGTCTCAGGCGTAAAACTTCGCATTCCCAGCTTGTTGATCAGAAATTCAATTCTTTCTCTGCATAGGGGTTTAGTGAAGATGTCCGCTAGCTGATATTCCATGTTGACAAAGTAAAGCTCTACTACTCCATTCTCCACTTGCTCTTTGATAAAGTGGAATCTGATGTCAATATGCTTCGATCGAGAATGTTGAACATTGTTGCAGCATAAGGCAATAGTGCTTTTGTTATCACAATACATTAGAATTTTATTGAATCCAAGACCATAGTCGGTAAGCTGTGATCTTATCCAAAGGACTTAAGCACAACAGCCAGACAAGGTATATATTTAGCTTCCGTACTGGATATCGCAGCGCTTTTCTGCCTTTTGATGACTAGCTAACAAGTCTGTCTCCCAATAATTGCATACTTCCAGATGTACTTCGTCTAGTATCTTGGCAACCCGCGTGATCAGCGTCTGCATAAGCTGTTAGAGCAATAGAAGAATCCTTTGGATACCAGAGTCCCCTATTTACGGTTCCTCGTAGGTATTTAAAGATTCTTTTTACAGCATGTAAGTGCTTTTTGGTAGGCTTTTCCTGATATCGGGCACACATGCATACAACAAATGTTAGGTCTGGTCTACTGGCTGTAAGATACATGAGGGTGCCAACCATTCTACGATAGTGTGTAGGGTAAACGGCTTTCCCTTGTGGATCTTCATCCAGTTTGGATTTCTCTACCATGGGAGTATCCACGGGGTCACTAGATTCCATACCATATTTTTTCAAAGATTCGAGAGCATATTTAGACTGGTTTATAAAGATGCCTCTTATTTCTTTAAGGATTCAAGGGCATATTTTGACTGGTTAATAAGTTGCCTCTAGGTCTTTGCGAAGATTTATAGTTTTAAGAAAAATAAGATTTTACCATTCATTGACATCTTAAATTTTGAACACATGATTTTAGAAAATAGGTCACAAAGTTTAGGTGTAGATGCAGCAAAGATGATATCATCGACATATATTTGTACCAAAAGTAGTTCCTTGCCGTCTCTGCGTATGAACAATGTGGGATCCACTGAACCTTTAGAGAAGTCTTGGGATTATAGGACTGAAGAAGACAACATGTCAAAAACACGCGCGTGGAGCTTGTTTCAGCCATAAAGAGCTTCTTACAGCTTGCTACAGTGATTTGTTTTTCTTTTCACAAAACCCATCGGCTGGCGGCTAACATAAACTTCTTCCCGCGATTACCATTCAGAAACGCAAAATAGTCTTCACAATCCATTTTGGTAGTACGACCATGTTCAGCATGAGCAGCAAACGCTGAGGAAAAATCTTATAGCCTTCTAATCTTGCAACCGGAGCAAAAGAATTCTTCAAAATCGATTCCCTCTCTTGACGGTTAACCTGAGCACTAATCGTGCTTTGTCTTTAGTATACCTCCAGTTAGTCAAGTTTCACTTTGTATATCCTCTTCAAAGTTAATAACATTAACTTTATTCTGGTCGGGGTCGTATCTCCCATTACTCAATACCCGTTCAAAATCATTGAGTTCTTTTATTGGCTTCGTTTCCAGCAAAGTTGTGTCAAAGGCCTCTTTTAGTTTGGTTCAACAGCAGTGAGGAGGAAAGCATCGTTCTAGTAACAAAAAGAGCTTGCTCATGTAATTTGCAGCCTTGTGAAATGGTATCTACTAGACGAGTTCACCGATTATATTTTTCAAAGTGGTGAAAAACCCTTGTCCATTTGTTATTGTGTTCAGAAATTTGGTGATCTGGATGCACAATTGTATGAATAGAATTCGTTGATGAGGATTGATCAGAAGAAACTTCTGGAATTGGGATACCAAAGTAGGATCTATTTACCCATTATGGCAACTTCAAATATCATGATTGTCTTCATAAACCAACGTTAGGGAAATGATGGGGGTCGGGTTTTCGGGTGTTGTTTGAGAGTTACTTGGTGATGGTGCATCTTGGTCAACTGTAGTTGAGGAAGGTGAACCGGTTGATATAGCGGGTACTGAAGCTGCTACTTCATCAATTAGAGCAACGAATTCAGGGGCTGGGTGATCAACACTAGGTGGAGGATTGAGTAATTCATCGAACAACAGTTGAAACAACATATCCCAGTCAGTTCTCAAAGGTGGTACAAACATTGTTGAAGGAGGAGGGTTTGGCATGAGTCCTGAACTGATTGTTGCAGGAGTCATTTCAGACTGTACCTGAGGTCACATCTGACACTAAATCTGAATGTGATAATTAGGAACCTTTGCCTCCTAAAATTTTAGGGGCTGAGCCCATTGATACATCAAATGATGTAATACCACTTGCTGACGTGATTCAGACGTCAACTGTCTTTGATAAGACTAAACAGATCGTTGAAAAAGAATCATCAGTCAAAGCAATCAAGAAAAAAGGCTCAAACCAAGTCACCTTATGTCCCTGACCCTAGTCCTGATAAGAAAGCTGACTCATCCACTGAGCAACTTCTTCTTACCTTAATAAAAGAGGAAAAAGGACTTAAAGAACAAATCAAACCTTCATCTAAAAACTCATTATCTGTTTCACAAACAGGGAGTTTTAAGTCAATTAAACGCAAACAAAAAACTAGATTTGGACCTTGTAAACACCATAGTTTCAAAAATCACCTCTCAGAGGACTGTTATAATCAACCTAAGTGTTTTACTTGCCAATCTACCGACCACCTGACTAAAGAACACCATGAACAAGTTGTTGTAAAGAATACCCTATATAAGCTCAAAGCTCAGTCATCAGTGGCTACCTCTTTAAGGAAGGCTCTTAAGATCCTAAAACCTTGTATAACTTGCAAGTACTGCGGGTTCTGTGACCATCACTCTGATGAGTGTGAGTACTGCATGGATGTGACATATGTGGTAGCATGGCTTATGAACCCACTGACTGTGATAAAAAGACCACCTCTAACAATATGAAACCAAGGATTGCTAATCAACGATCCAATGAACCTATTGAAAAGTAGGTTCACAAAAGAAACTAATATGTTTCAAATATCTGTATAGGATTACTTAAAGAGATTTGTATGGTATCTAGATAGTGGTTGTTCTAGACACATGACAGAGATTAAAAAATATCTGCACAAATATTCAAAGGAGTTAGGTCCTAAAGTGGAATTTGGGGATAAGTCTTCAGGTGACACATAAGGATATGGCTCAGTGAACTGCAATGGAATTACTTTCAAAAGGGTTGCTTATGTGAATGGTCTGAAACATAATTTGATCAGCATCAATCAGCTATGTGATGCAAATTTCAAAGTTTTGTTTACCAAGACTCTAGGAACCATATTCAACCAAAATAATGAAGTTGTGCTTATTGCTCCAAGAAGAATAGATGTTTATGTCATTGACATGTCGTCTTACAATGAAGAAAGCAATACTTGTTTCTTTGCCAAAGTATCCAACAATGTAAACTGGATGTGGCACAAGAGACTATCCCATCTTAACTTCAGAAACATTAACACATTATCTAAATAAAACCTTGTTGCTGGTCTTCCTTCTCATACTTTCTTAAAAGAGAAACCTTGCTCAGCCTGTGAGAAAGGGAAGCACCATAGAGCATCATTCAAAATCAAAATATTATTTTCCATTAATAAGTGCTTACATCTTCTTCATATGGATTTGTTTGGACCTCTTAAACTTCAAACCATCAGTCAATATACATTGGTCATAGTAGATAAGTACTCCAGGTACACATGGGTATTTTGCTTAAAGAAAAAAAGTGATGCAGCTGAGTGCGTCATGTTTTTTATCAGAAAGATGGAGAACCACAATGAAGTTAGGGTAAAGGAGTTGAGAAGTGATAATAAAACAAAGTTCAGGAACCATAAAGTGGAAGAATTCTGTAATAAAAAAGGAATATCTCAGAACTTCTCATCCCCTTGTGCCCCTGAACAAAATCTTGTAGCTGAAAGAAGATACAAAACCCTAATTGAAGCTGCAAGGACTATGTTAAATGGTTCAAAACTCCCTAAATAATTTTGGGGAAAAGCTGTAAACACTGCCTGTTACACTCAAAACAAGTCAATCATTATGAAGAGACATGGAAATACTACTTATGATGTGTTAAGAGGAAGATCTCCTGATATCAGCTACTTTCATATATTTGGATGCCTTATGTTCATTCACAATCACAGAGACCACCTAAGAAAGTTTGATGAAAAGGCTGATGATGATTTCTTTCTTGGATACTCTCTAGTGGCTAAAACTTTTAGGGTATTCAACATCAGAAAGCAAGAGATGGAAGAAACTTATCATGTCACATTCAATGAAGCTGCTGAAGTAATCACTCAAACCAACACAGAGGGTGATGAAATTAACTTCAATGGAAATAGATCATTCCCTGATGATGAGATCTTGGTACCAAGAAATCCCTCTCAAAGCATTACAAATGATGATTTCCTACCATATGTTCTTTCATTTGATCCTCTTTCAACAAACAACATCATCATCCCTAACACCATCATTTCATCAACTCTTAACATCAACTCATCTGATGAGTCATCAGAGCTTTTAGTAGCTAATAATCATCATGTTTAAAAATGAATCAGATGATTTTGATCCAACTAAAAATCACAATGATATCTTTGAATCTCAAAACATCACAAATAATGATAATGTTACACCCCGAAAACCGATAAGGTACTTTTATAAAATAAAGTACTATATTTAAGTTTATTATTTTATAAGTATTAGTAAAATATAGTGTTTGATTTAGCAATTATGATAAAAAAAGGGCCAAGTTACAAGTTATAATAATAAAGTGTCCAAGTGATGGAAGTTTTGTGGCCAAATTAGAAGGAGTCAGACCCTAGGGACTAATTTTTCCATTAAAACAAACAAATCCCAGCTTTTAGGATAAGTCTCCACCTCCTAAACAATTCTTATAAAAAGAATTAATGTCTAGAAGATTTGAGTCTGGTGTTTGTCGACATTAAGCCAAGAAAAAAAAGAGGGAAAGTGTTTTGTGAAGAATTAATCAAGTAATTGTGTGGGAATCAGGCACTAAGAGCCCTAAATATTATTACCATCATAAGTAATTGTTAATTAACTCTTTTGAATTAGGGTTCTTGAGTAAGAATTTGGTAAAGTCAAAGAATGATATTTCCTTGAGTAATATTTGAATTAGTTGCTAAAAGTAAGTTAATTCTCCTATAGGAATCAAGTGACGAAGAATTTGGCTTTTGCAAGTAGGCTTATTTGGAAATTTGAGGTAAGTAGCATGGTATTAAACTTGTTATAGTTTATCATAATAATTGTTATGATTATGATATGTTATAGTTAATTTGGAGTTTGTTATAGTAGCATGGATCCGTTGTTTGTTTTTTATGTTATAGTTAGCTAATTTATAAAATTGGCTAAGATATGTTATAGTTGCTCTATTTTGTTGTTATAGTTGGTTAGTGAATAGCTACCCATGATGCTAAGATGATTTTGTGTTATACGTTGTTTATGCCATTTACTTACTAAGCGTTTCACTTACATGTTATAGTTGATGACTTTGTAGGTTCTGGTGTAGCCGACAAAGGTAAAGAAAAGGCTTAAAGATGGATTAAGTGGAAGTAGGAGTTAGCCCCTTTTGGTTGTAGATGGCTAGAAATCGCTTGGACCTCAAGCTTGGTTAAAGTTCGAAAGCCCCCAAGTGTCGAAAGCGTGTTTTGGTAAATGTTGTCTTTAAAGTATCTTAGTAATGTTGTGAAAATGTTTGTAAACATGGTTTAGAAGTTTTGAAGTCCGGTTTGTGTCTTGTAGTAAATGGTTATGTTTGATGTGAAAGTATTTTGATGTTATGGGTCGAAATAGGGCATTTGGCAAATAGCCATTCCCACCCATGTTCATATGTCATGGGTCAAAACTTGTTTGAAACCTTTTTGAAGTGTTATGATTATGTTTAAGAAGGTTTGTGTTATGTTTGGTCAAGTGTTCTATTGTGGAAATGGATTTCGGAAGCAAAAATGCATGATTATAAATAGTTGGGTTTTTGGTAAATCTGAAAATAGGAGCATAAGCCCTTCTGGGCATAAGCATAAGGCCTTTTGAGTGAAAAATTGTTTTGACAAATTCTGAGTTTCGGGGCATACGCCCTTATGTATCTGGGCATAAGGCCTTATGCATTCAAAATAGTTTTTTGAGTTTCTGAGTTTAGGGCATACACCCTTATGGGTTTGAGCAGAAGGCCTTCCACCTGAAAATGAATTTTTTGAGTTTCTAAGATCGGACCATACGCCCTTCTGGACCTTGGGCATAAGGGCGTACAATACACCTGCAGTTTTAGCATATTTTTGTCATTTTTCAAAATATCATATCTTTTAAACAATAAGTCGTTAGAGGTCGTACTTTATACCATTGGAAAGGTATTCAAGTCTACTTTCATCTCAAAATACTTTCAAGAGTCTAAATGTAATTGATTTTGGTTTGTTTATA
Organism: Tanacetum coccineum; assembly: GCA_026074375.1. Classification (NCBI taxonomy): domain Eukaryota; kingdom Viridiplantae; phylum Streptophyta; class Magnoliopsida; order Asterales; family Asteraceae; genus Tanacetum; species Tanacetum coccineum. The sequence continues at coordinate 24,319 of BQNB010057604.1, read as the reverse complement.
AAAGAATGACAAAAGGTCATTCCCGGTCATGCGTTTGAGCAAAAAAATTAATTTTTGGTCAAAATTAGAGTCGTTTTGGGCGTTTCAGATAACCTAATCAATTAAGTTGATCCCTCACCAACAATCATTTCACCATTAGCTGATGTCAATCATGATACTCCAGCTCCTCAAGATAAATGGTCTAGGGATAAACACATCCTCCTTGTTAACATTTTAGGTAAACCTCAGGCTTGTGTAACAATAAGAAGCAGAGTCAGAGACTCTGAAGCTGCATCAGCCCATGAATGCCTATATGTTAATTTCCTCTCTCAGATTGAACCAAAAAAGGTAATTGAATCTCTTAAAGAAAAAGGATGGGTAATAGCAATGTAAGAGGAGTTGAATCAGTTTGAAAGAAACAAAGTATGGACACATGTCCCTGCACCCTATGGTAAAACCATCATTGGGACTAAGTAATTCTTCATGAACAAGATGGATGAAAATGGTGTAGTAATCAAGAATAAAACAAGGTTGGTTGCTCAAGGGTATAGACAAGAGGAAGGGATTGACTAATTGAAACTTTTGCACCAGTTGCAAGACGAGAAGCCATCAGGATATTTCTTGCATATGTTGCCTACATGGATTTTGTGGTATATTAGATGGATGTGAATAGTGCATTTTTAAATGGGAAACTCTCTGAGAAATTTTATGTTCAACAACCACATGGGTTTGAAAGCAGTGAATTTTCGGACTATGTGTGCAAGCTGGATAAAGCTCTTTATGGGGTGAAACAAGCTCCCAGAGCATGGTATGAAACATTGTCCAAATTTCTTATTCAACACGAGTTTGTCAGAGGTACAATTGTCAACACTCTTTTTACTTATAAAACTAAGAGTGATGTTATAATTGTACAGATATATGTGAATAATATCATCTTTGGGTCAACCAATGATAAGCTTATTAATCAATTTGCTAGGTTGATGACCAAAAATTATGAAATGAGTATGATGGGTGAACTAACTTATTTTCTAGGTTTTCAGATAAAACAAAATTCTAAAGGAATTTTGATGACATCAAATAATGTCTATTTTATAGCATCATTTATCCCATGTAGTTAACCTATTTTGTACAATTATTGCAAAGAATTGTTACTTAATCATTTGTATTTGAGAATTGCTGTAATTACGGAGTACTTGATGAATATTAGCAAAAGGCGCGCATTCTGGAGCTTAAATGAAGATATTTTGAAGATTAATATTCTGAAGACCAATACATCGTAACCATCAAGGAAGATACGGCGTATTCGTGCCTGAACCCACCAAAGACCACAAAGGAAAGAAGCCCAATACGCCGTATCCAGAGAAGACCAATACGCCGTATCGGAGATATAGCATGTGAATATTCTGGAAGATATCAAACGCGGACCTACTCCAAGAAACCACCAATACGCCGTATCCAATCCCTTGGATACGCCGTAACAAACCGACTTCCAGACCCTATAAATACAAAACTTAAAAATGATTTTTAAGTGTGCTAAATCATATTCTCGATACCTAACCCACAAAAGTCGATTTTTAGAGGAGAAAAAGAGCAGAAGAGGTCTTGCAATGCATTCCAATCCATAGAAGACAACGTGTAATTTCTTATACTTTTGTAATCGTTCAGTTTCTGGTATCATTCGTTAACTCGGTTAGTTTACCTTGGCTAAAACAATTACTCTTGTATTAATTATGATGTTTGAAGGCTAATACCTTCGGGTATTAGCCATTATTATGAAGATCTGAATGTTTGGTTTTGTTTATATCTCTATTGCTTGATTTATCATTGATTTATTAATTATGTTTATCACATGATACTTGTTTACGTGCTTAAGTATGCGGCCTATCATTCAACTAGGTCTAGTTCTACATATTTAAATCGCTGCAACTTCGGTGTTGTTTGGGCGTAGGCTAAGAGTCCAGGATAACTCTCCATATAGTAATGCGTATAGGTAAAACAAATAGGATCACTAATAACGTCCTGCTTGCCTGATTGAACTGGTTGTACCGTAGTAGGTAGTGGCTTACTACTAACAAATAAGTTATGATCGTTGGTATAGTTTGTATTGTGGACTACCGCCTAATACAAATTACCGTTAAGCAGTAAGTGGGTAAATTCTCTATGAGCTAGGGTTCGTATGACATACACAATGTTGTCCTCTAGATGAATTATAATCAGTATAAATAAGGATGCTTTATGCGGATGCTTTAATTATGACAAAATTAATGTGTCTAGGTCTTAAGATAAAGTCCCGCCTAAGTCTAAGAAGGATATGCCTCTTCGAGATAAGCAATCATTGCACTGAATAAACAAACCAACTTCAAATCGAATTAATAATGGCTAATATGTAACAACCGTCAATTTTCGGAACATATTTAAATAATAAATCATATTTATTATTACATGTTTGTCGTTTATAAAATTTATTTTTAAATTATTTGATTTCGAAAACGAAAAAGGATATATTAATTCATAGTTGATTTATAAAAAACGAGCCACTAAATCAAGTCTTCATTATTCGGACTCTAAAGCAATTTGATGTAAAACGACATTCCTGACAACTTTTCAGTTTTGACCGAGACCTGAAAACAGACAGAAAATGACTTAAATGCCCTCGCAAGATTTAGAAACGAGAAAATAATAAAATTATATTTAATTAACACTTTTTATTAAATAAAAATATTTAATAAATTAGTCATCATTTTATTCGAAAACGTTTAATTATAACGCGAATATTCGAGTTGAAATCCATTTTTATTTCGGACAAGGCGTAACCGGGTCACTAAATAAATAACAAATATTTTTAGAAATGTTATAAAAATATTTATGAAATACTATCAAGTAAATACTCATTTTGTTAGAAAAATTATTTGGAAAAAAATGGCGCAAGTTTCGTATTTTAATTCCTCCGTTAAGTACCTCAAACGAGTCCCGAATCAATAATTAACAAAAGTTACACGTTAGGTCCCTGTGAAATATTTACAAAGTTAACCCTCAACTATTAACAACTATTCAAAAATTTTAAAACTTTTATTATATATATATATATAATTTATATCTTTTTTTTAAAATATATATAAATATAATATATATATAATATATATACATATACATAAATACAAATAAACATACATATATATACATACATAAAAATACATACATATATATACATAAAGGGATGGATCATAAAAACTGAAATTTTGGTGGAAAAACCCAGAAAGACCCAAAAAAACAAAACAAATGCCCTATAAAAAACCACACAGATGCTTACTTTTTTTCAAGGCTAAAAATAATTGGGTTTTTTCCAGGCAAATATGCCTCGATTTTACAACTCCTGTAAAAAACCCAAAAAAACCGAACAGATGCCCGAACAAAAACCAAAACAGATGCCTAAAAAATCTTTTTATATAGCCTGAAAAAATAATGGCATCTGTTTGGTTTTTGAGTATTTTTACATGAGTATAAATCGGGGCCATAATTGCCTGAAAACCTATTTTTAGCCCTGAAAAAATTATGTGCATCGTGTTATGATTTTTTTAGGCACATTTCCATCTCAATACACACACACACACACTCAAACAATACTATCTCCCTCACCCATGTTTTCCGGCCACCGCCCCACCATCGGATTCCGGCCACCACCACGCCGCCGCCGCCGAAAAACTTTTCCGGCGGACTTTTTCGGCCCGAAACCAAAAGTGTTTCTCGTTAACCGATCTATCCGACCCACTAGGTCACTCGCCGCCACCTCCTCCGGCTGCCTCCCCACCGACGCCACCATAACACCACCACTGCTACCATCCCCATGCCATATCCACCACCACCATCATCATCATAACCAACACCACCACCGAACCCTCGCGTCACCACCATCCCACCACCCACGCCCCCACCACAGCCACCCTAGGGTGCGTTGGTTTTGGGTTTCGCACCAAGAGGGTGCGTTTGTTTTGTGTTCTCACCGGAAAGGGTGCGTTTGGTTATATAAAATGAAATGGGTCCGTTCGGTTTCGCACCGCAGCAGGGTGCGTTTGGTTTTTCGTTGGCACCGACAGGGTGCGTTTGATTTGGTTATCACCCAGCCAAGGGGTGCTTTCGGTTGTCTCAAGCACCAAGGGGTGCGTTCGGTTTGTATGGAAGCACCGAGAGGGTGCGGTTTGACTTTATAAAAACAACCCATAGAGTGCGTTTTGGTGTTGTTGATAAAAATCAACTAACAAAAGTCATACAAGATTAATATATACTAAACCAAATTTTAATGGTGATTTAAATTGGTTAATAATGTATTGATTAATATATATATATATTTTTGTGTTTTATAAGTCTTTAGGGTGCGTTTGGCTATAAGTGCAAAACTGCCCAAATAGGGCGTTTGGATACACGTTTAACAGCCTATTAGGGGCGTTTGGTTTAGTGTATAAGCTGCCAAACGGGCTGTTTGGGACAACGGCTTTAAGGGCTGTTTGGGACAGCAGCTTTCAAGGCCGTTTGGTTCGCGTTTTACAACGCATAGGATGTGTTTGGTTCTACTTAGTTATTAATTAATTGATCTCGTTTAGATACATATTAAAACCCGCGTATATTTTGCAACATGGATTGGTTAAAAAGGGGAAAACGTTGAATTTTATAGAAATGGGAAACGTTGTTTAAACGAATAAGTCATGCTGAAATTTATAAATTTCTATACTCGAGTAATTTTCACTTAAACTACTATTATTTTAAAAACCCGAATAAAATGACAAAGTTTTATAGTTTTAAGATTTTTAAATTGTAGTTATACAATAAACCGGGGAATAAACGGAAACTATTCTTTTACGAGTGAGACAACTATTTTAGCTACAACCGTCGAGGAAACGAAATGTAAATTTATAAAATATTATTTTATATTTTATACTTGTCAGCTAGAAGATAACATAATAATTATTGTAAAAGCTTTACAAAAATCGTTTAATTTAATTGGTAATCTGAAAACGTACGATTACGTTTACATAAGAACTTTTGTTTAGTTAAATGGTGATTTCAGAAATGGGTCAAACTAATGGGTTTAATTAGTTACTCACACTTATTATATAATACTTGCAAGGTATGGTATACTTCAAATTAATCTTTTGATTTCTGGTCGTTATTATATAATTCACCATATGAATTATATAATTGTTCATCTTTCTAGGTAATATATATGGAATATATTACATACTTTGTTATATAATTCACCATATGAATTATATACTTTTGAATTATTGTACCGAACCAACCACAACTGCCCCTCGGAACCTAAATCTTTTATCAACGGGTCGCGTTGATGTAATCATCCATCGGGAAACTAAATTCATTATCCTAAGCAAGTGGGATTTAACCGTTAAGATAAACGGCAACTTCTCGGTCAAGCCGTTTCGTCTTCCGTCGTGTTGTGCATTTTAGATGCCTATCTGTCAATCGTTCTTCAACATCAAGGTGAGTTCATAGCCCCACCTTTTCTCTTCTAATGGTTTTCATAAACTGTTTTCGGGGGGAGAATACATGCTCGTTTTACTAAGTGAACTTATTGATTTCTACTACATAAGCGTTACATGACTATTTTTACTAAAGCATGATTTGTTACTACATGATTTGAGATCGTTGAATACCTATATTTGAAGCCGTGAATTTTTGAATTACATTGCTTGTTTTACTATTGGACACAAGTGTTTTTCTAAGTGCTTTCAAAGTGTTTACAAAGTGTATGCTATCCAGATTACTGCCTGAATATTATTGCTAAGTTACCTTATTGCCGTGAAGTCCCTATTTATCATGAACCGTTAATTGCTATTGTAGTAAGCGCGAGTGTTGTGGATAGATCTATCGGGACTGACAATCCCCACCTTTCCTTGGGTCACTAGTTTGATCAAGGTGCATTTAACATTGAGAGGTGTCCGGGTGTTGGCAAGCATCCTATATTCCGATTGGGGCAAAAATCTAGTTAAGGCTTCGGGGTCATGAGCTTAGTGCAATAATACAAAGTGTTGGACATGATGAATGTGTTTCTCTTGTCTACCTTACCTATTTTGGACTATGGAATACGTACATAGTCTGCTATTATTTGTTTTGGACTTCGGAATACGTACTTAGTCCACCATTACCTAAGTCTTGTGGTCCACTTTTAAATACTTCTTGATTTACTGAATTACTACTTGGATTTCGGATGGATTTCGGAAATAACACTTTTAAATGTTGTAACGCTACTTTTCTTCTGAAATATTTCTTAAATTATTTCAATACTGCTTTTTACTTAAACCTATGAATTCACCAACATTATTGTTGACGTTTTTGCGTGTATTTTCTCAGGTTATTATTTTGCTAGCTGAGCATTGGGAGCATTCGAGTCGCGCGGATATATTTTTGAAGGCTTAATAACTTGTATACCATTCGACAAACGTTTTAAAATAAACAAAATGTTTCTATTGCATTATAAATGGGATCCTTTGTAAACTCTGATTTTAATATAACGAATGTGAAATTTATTTAAACGTCTCTTTTGAGGTCGTTTTCTGTGACTTGTGCGTATGGACTATGAAGTAGCACCCCATTGTTATCATTCCGCTGCTACCAGAATTTGGGGGTGTTACAGATGGTATCAGAGCTGAAGTCATAGAGAACTAGGTCGTTTTCAAAACCTAGACTATGACCATGTTTTTCAAAATATAGAGTCTTTCCTTGTTTTATCCGATATCCGCGCGCGCTTGCTCCCAGGTAACTTATAGATAATACAGTTTTCTATCATAAGGCTCGACTGCTCTTTTATCTTCTGTTAATTTGCTTACATAGGTTAAAGTGTCTTGAATTGATTGTAGTCACTAACCAAACCCGTGCCAGTCTCTCAGGCTAAAACCCCCTTTTACCTGTTAGAATTAGGATTAGAACTAATATAGGATTAGCATAGGTTTGACTTAGATTAGAATTAACTTAGATTAGATAACCAAAATATAAATAAACTGAGAGATTTAACCTCGCTTCAAGTGTTCGACACCCTACTTACCACGAATCTACCACCGACCGGGTACACTGCCCGTTAAAGTGTTGTTTCTGGTTAAGTCGGCAAAATATTAATTTAAAACTTGAATCATCATAAATAAACCATACAACGACAGCACATCAAGTTTTTGGCGCCGCTGTTGGGGAATGGATATGGCGTATTGACTTCCTCTACAATTTTAGGTATTTATTTCGAGTCTAACCAAACGGATACACGGAGATAAAATTACGTTTGTTTTTTGAGAATTTATACAGGACCTCGTGAAAGAAATATCGATAAATATTGGTGGAGAATTTACAAATATGGAGATCTTGAAGTGTTGGAGTCTTGAAACTTCAAGGCAGTTGTTCAACATGAAATCTTGCTAATAAACTCAACATGGAGAATCTACCGAGCAAATATCAGGGGAGTTTCTCATTATAATTCTTTTTAATTCTCGTATTTAATGTTTTATCTATACAACGAGGACGTTGTATAATTCTAGTGGGGGATGGAATTAGAATGTTTACTTGTCCTAATTTTCACACTAAAATGCTTAAATTATGCCAAAATTTAAAAAAAATTCAAGCATACATTTGTGAAATTACATGTTACATAACTCGCACATAATAACCCTTGTTAGATATTGTGAGGATTTAACCTTATCTGTTTCCAAATATTTACCCAAATTCTACAAAATATGAGTGTGTCGGTGATGTTGTAGACTTTAGAACTTGACTTGGTATATCTATTCGAGACCGCAGTGATAAGTACTATGGATTTAGATGGAGTAACTTGTTTAAATTGGTAAATTTTAGGATTACACCCAAATCGCCTTTACATGTTGCTTATTAACTAACTACACTGGTTAGTTAACCCCCGTATAAACCATTTGTTTACTCTCACTTTAAGAGTAAGATACCCCTAGAACAACCCGTCGAGCCAATCCTTTAGGAACTACACCAATTATTTGTTTCGTTATACCTTTACACCTTAGCCTACCGTGTTAGATTAAGTTTATTTTACAGTTGCTAGTTGCTTAAAGTGTAAAGTATGTATTTCCCTAGTCTTGTGTCAAAATTTTCTATCTTTAGTACGGTTGAAAGAAATTTGCACATTGCAAATGGGAATGTATATTATAGTCAAAACTCATGTATTTTTACTACCATCGCAATTAATGGAAAGTCCGAAGAATGAAGAATTATCGAAGGAATTATCCGGAATCATTATGATCGTGAAGATGGTGAAACTACACCGAGTTTCGTATAATAGTGAATGAAAAAAAATCAAAAAAATTAGAAAAATCGCAACAAAAAAGAGAAGGAAAGTTTGAAGATAATCGTTTCGCAACTACCGAAGGAATTACACGAAGGATCGATTATTCGTTGATACAAATCGACGATGTAGAGTATTGTATAAAGTGGAAGATATCGCCACTTTCCTTGTAAAGTATGTAAAGTATATGATGATTAGGAAGTTGACCGTTACGGGAACGCCAACTTAGGTTGTTGTTTTTGGTCTATGATCAAGACGTTTGTAAATAGTTGTGTCTTTATCATGGTAACGGTCGGGAAAAAAGTGTCTAGCAACTTGTATTTTAGACTTAATCTATTTGTTTCGTAATTTTTATTTAACAACAATTTAATTCCTTTTCCTAATCATTAACCATGGGTTTTACACGAATGAGGATGTGATCGAGCATGCATGTCTATTCTGTTGTTATGGCCATGTATGCATGTCTCAGCTGCCTTGTTGGTTTATTGCTATTGGTAAAAGTTAGAAGATACATACCCTATACTACTCTATTTTCCTACTCTTTAGCTTATTTGAGGTGGAAGTGAGCAGTCACATATGTCTATCCTGTCGTTATAGGTCAGTATGTGTGGTCTTTGTCGCCCTCTTGGAATATTAGTATCGATAAAGATTAGTTAGAGTAATCAACCCTAAGCCTTATCATACAAACCCATATTTACCTTTATAAACTTGTTACTCCTTAGCTTTAGTGGTGGAGATGTGTATCCTTGCCAAGCTTATGATAGAATACTCATCACGGCCGAGTAATTGAGCGAATTAGTTACATGTTACCACATAGATTAGTTAAGTGATTTGAGTGTTTTCTTCTTTTTTTTATTTCATGAGGTGTTTGGTTGTGTACTTGATATAGATCAAATAAATGCTTTAACGGAAAATATCCTTAGGGATACATTTTTATAAACTTCTAAAGGCTACTTGAGGATAAGTAGGATTCAAGTGGGGGGATATTTGATGACATCAAATAACGTCTGTTTTATAGCATCATTTATCCCATGTAATTAACCTATTTTGTACAATTATTGCAAAGAATTGTTACTTAATTGTTTATATTTGAGAATTGCAGTAATTACGGAGTACTTGGTGAATATTAGCAAAAGGTGCACATTCTGGAGCTTAAATGAAGATATTTTTTAAGATTACTATTCTGAAGACCAATATGTTGTATCCATCAAGGAAGATTACTATTCTGAAGACCAATACGTTGTCTCTCATCATTGGACATCTGTTGGGTAATGACTATAAGAATGATAAGCTTAAGACTTTTAAACCACATCACATCTCAACCACTTCTTTCAAAACTCCATCTGCATTTGAGGTTGCTTTGATCCCTTATATGCTAAAAGTGGCAAATATTTCAACTGTGCCTGAACAGACTTTGATCCTTCCTTCCAAGGAAATGAATGTTGGAAACATCGCTTACAAGTCCTTGTCCGGGACCACTGTGCAACCTGTTGATCAACCTAAAACTTCAACTTACAAGAGGTCAAAGAAAAAGAAAATCATATCTTCCTCTGAGCCCGAGACTTCTAAAAATGTTAGGCAATCCAAATCAAAGAAACCAGTTGCTGAGACTCAGTATGCTGAGGAATCGGTGGCCACCGTTGATGCCACCAAGAGTCTAGAGGCCTCCAAATCGGCAGAGGAGATAAAGAACCAGCCTAAACCAGTTGATGCAAAAAAGGTAACAATTTTTAAGTTTAAGGGGCACTGCAAACAACCACTCTTAAACTTCTCTAAGATAAAGTGGTGAAGATCAGGGCTACCCCTGACCCAATAGAGAGTTAGAGTCAGCACATCCATACCTTATATCTTCTGTACACTCTAAGTATGCACTAGGGAATGATACACTAAGGTTTATAACGCCTGATGTTGACCCTGAAAACTCTAGACTTTATAAGGACTTACAACATCCCACATGAAATTTAGACCCTAAGAGTGCTTGAACTTCACTCAGCCTTTGGGGTCACCGAATCACAATCAAAAGAGTCCCAAAGGTCTTAGACCTTTGAGGGGACTGAATCATCACCCTTAATCTTCTCAAGGACAGCGTACCGGCGACCCTTCCCTGCATTACAAACTCACAAATCAAAAGAGTCCCAAACGTCTTAGACTTTTAAGGGGACTGAATTATCACCCTCAATCATCTTAGGGGCAACGTACTGACAATCCTAAATTTCATTACAATATCACTTTTTGAACTAACCATTCTATGCAGGAACATGTAACAATAGTTGAGGAGGTTGTGGAGGATCCCATGGTTATTTACTATGGAATTAGATCTATGGGTAATGTTACTTTTGATCAAGCAGTGAATACAGAGGCTGAAGAAAGTTCGTTGGGAAAGTGGACTTGGATATGGAAATAAAGGATGATTCTAATATTACCTTCATGGGATCTTCTTCATTTGATCAAGAAATGTGTGGAATACGTAGAAGGGAGGTGAATATGTTTCCGTTTAAAAACTTTAAATCTTTCGTATCAAATCACCAATCAAGTTAAACGTAATATAAGAAGTGTCGATAATAGATTTACAATAACTAACACATATTATAATAATATAAGCACAACCACAATATTAACTACAAAGTACTACACAATCATAATTAACTCAACATACACAACGATCAACACAATCATGAACACAATGCAAATATAAAAGTAAAGTGATAAATGTAAATAAATAATTAAAGCGAAAGGTAAAAGGAAATGCAAACCGGACACAGTGATTTATAATGGTTCGTTCACGAAGCTCCTTTTCGCCCTACTCCACTCCTTGAGTACCTAACCCGAGAATTACTTTACTAGTCAACAAGCTCCTTTCTCGGTGGAGAAAACCTTACAAGTTGCTTAGATTATGTTCCGACACTAAGCTAGATGTTGAGTTCTTCTTCGGGTAAAACCAAACCTGTTATGTTTTATGGCCCAACATAACAAACCTTGCGTTTTAAGGCCTAAGCACATAAACCGCGTCGATTACATTATTTTCTGACACAAAGCTAGATGTCGAGTCCTAATCTTAGTTAGAACCAATCTACCACCCACACTTGTATTTTGAGGACTAAAATACTAACCAGATCTCACACTTATGTTCTGGACTAACACACTAGCCGGATCTAACTACTACTAAAGATTGCAAGACATAGGCTCGGTCTATATGTAACAAATGTTACAAATGGACTAACTAGACTACATAAGTTCGTATCTTGACGATAACGAAATTTCTTTTCTTGCACTTGAGGAAAGAAAGAATGGATAAAAGATTGGATCATATTTAAACAAGATTAAACAAATTAAATGTTCAAACATGTAGAGAGATGTAGTGAGATTTAAAGAGAGAAAAAATTGAAAGAAATCTGTGCAAAAATGGTCAGAAAAAAGTTGGAAATGAGCCACTATTTATAGGCGCTGAAATCTAGGGGTGTGCACGGTTCAGTTTGGGTCGGTTTTTGGCTAAACTGAGACCGAACCAAAATATTCTTTTTTTATAAAACCAAAAATAAAAACCACTCGATTTTGGAAGGTTTGGTTTTTTGGTTTTTTCGGTTTGTTTTTTTGGTCTTTGCGGTTTCAAACTGTTTATATTTGTTTGTGGCTGATGTGTCGTTGTGTGATGTATATTTTTATGATTTAAGTTTTAAATTTATATTTTGCCAACTTAACAAAAAACAACACTTTAACGGACAGTGTACCCGGTCAGTGGTAGATTCGTGGTAAGTAGGGTGTCGAACACTTGAAGCGAGGTCAAATCTCTCAATTTATTAGTATTTTTGTTTACTAGTCTAAGTTAATTCTAATCTAAGTCAAACCTATGCTAATCCTAATTCTAACAGGTAAAAGGGGTTTCAGCTTGAGAGACTGGCACGGTTTTGGTGGTGACTACAATCATATCAAGACACTTTAACCCACGCAAGCAAATTAACAAAAGATAAAAGAGTGATCAAGCCTTATAATAGAAAACTGTATTAGCCATCATTAATCTGATTAGAAGTTGGTTTGTTTATTCAGTGCAATGATTACTTATCTCGAGGCGGCATATCATTCTTAGACTTAGGCGGGACTTCATCCTAAGACCTAGACACATTAATTCTGTCACAATTAAAGCATCCGCATAAAGCATCCTTATTTGCTGATTATAATTTATCTTAGGGATTAAAGCAATGGTGATCTTGTTAAACCCTAGCTCATAGAGACTTTACCCACTTACTGCTTTACGATGATTTATACACTAGTAGTCCACTTGTCCAACTATCCAATGGAATCAGAACGTTATTTGTTGAATTATCTAGGTTCACCTGCTAGTCAACTTGTTCAATAAACCAAAGGCAATATCCGATTAACTAGTTAAGCTAGAAGCGTATCCTTAGCATGAATTTAGCAGTGCAATATTTATAATCTTACGATTCTAGATGTATAAATCACTATATGGAGATCTATCCTGGCATCTAGATTACTTGGTCCATATCGCTAGAACTAGTTGAATGATATGTCGCATATTAAAGCATGTAAACAAGTATAAATTGATAAACATAAACAAGCATATGACTATAAATTAAGCAATCGAGATATAAACAAAATCAAACATTCAGATCTTCATAATAATGGCTAATACCCGAAGGTATTAGCATTCAAACATCATAATTAACACAAGAGTAATGGCTTAGCCAAGGTAAACTAACCGAGTTAACGAATGATACCAAAAACTAAACGATTACAAAAGTATAAGAAACTACACGTTGTCTCCTATGGATTGGAATGCGTTGCGAGACCTATTCTACTCTTTTTCTCCTCTAAAAATCGACTTTTGTGGTTTAGGTATCGAGAATAGGATTTAGCACACTTAAAACTCATTATTGAGTTTTGCATTTATAGGGTCTAGAGTCGGTGTTGATACGACGTATTGGGGTTTCTTAGAGTAGGGACCAATATTCACCTTCTATATTTCTAATACGGCGTATTGGTCTTCCTTGGATATGGCGTATTGATCATGTGGTATTCGTGATCTTTGGTGAGTGTAGGCACGGATACGACGTATCATCCTTGATGGATACGGTGTATTGGTCGTCAGAACTATAATCTTCAAATATCTTTGTTTAAGCTCCAGAATGCACGCCTTTTGCTAATATTCACCAATTACTCCGTAATTACTGCAATTCTCAAATACAAACGATTAAGTAACAATTTTTTACAATAATTATACAAAATGGGTCAATTACATGGGATAAATGATGCTATAAAATAGACGTTATTTGATGTCATCAAATATCCCCCCACATGAATTCTACTTGTCCTCAAGTAGCCTTTAGAAGTTTACAAAAAATGTATTCCTAAGGATATTTTCCGTTAAAGCATTTATTTAATCTGTTATAAGTACACAACTAAACACCTCACGAAATAGGAAGATGAAAACACTCAAATCACTCAACTAATCTATGTGGTAACATGTAACTAATTCACTAAATTGCTCGGTCATGATGAGTATTCTATTATAAGCTTGGCAAGGATACACATCTCCACCGCTAAAGCTAAGGAGTAACAAGTTTACAAAGGTAAATATGGGTTTATATGATAAGGCTTGGGGTTGATCATTCTTCAATCTTTCACCAGAAGTACCACACCAACAAGGCAGCTGAAGCACACATACATGGCCGTAACGACAAAATAGACATGTGTGTTCGATCACATCCTCATTCGAGTTTAACCAAGGGTTAGGATGAAGAATGATGATGGGTATGGATCTTTTAACTTTCACCAATAGTAATAAACCAACAAGGCAGCTGAGACATGCATACATGGCCGTAGTGATGGAATAGACATGCACGCTTGTATAAATCCTCATTCGCATAAAACCCATGGTTAACGATTATGAAAGGGAATTAAATAAAAATTACGAAACAAATAGATTAAGTCTAAAGTACAAGTTGCTAGACACTTTTTCTGACCGTTACCATGATAAAGGACAAACTATTTTTACAACGTTCTTGATCTAGATCAAAAACACAACAAGCTAATGTTGGTGTGTCCGTAACATCATTCTTCCCAATATCCCAACTTTACATTACTTTACAAGGCAAGTAATGATATCTTCTACTTCTATACAATACTCTACATTAGATTTGTATCAATGAATTACGATCCTTGTGTATGTAATTCCTTCGGTGTTGAGATAGATTATCTTTCAAACATTCTTCTCTTTTTTTGTTGCGATTTTTCTAATTTTTTCGATATTTTGTTTAAACACTATATACGAAACTCAGAGTTGTTTCACCATCTTCCGATTCATAATAATTCTGGATAATTCCTTCGATAATTCTTCATATCTTCGGACGTACATAATTGGATGGTAAGTAAAATACATGGGTAGTTTTTGATTTAATATACGTGTCCAATTTCGATGTGACATTCTTCAACGTACCAAAATTGGACCACAAGATGGGAAATACATACTGAAGACATATTAAGACAACTAGCAACTGTAAAATAATTAATCTAAAAAAAAGGGTTAGCTAAGGTGTAAAGTGTAACGAAATAAACGATTGGAGTATTTTACCTAAAGGATTGGCTTTACGGGGTGTTTAGGGGGTAATCGTTATTTTGAAGTGGGGAGTAAGTAATACCAAGTGGTTTTATATGGGGGTTATCTAACCGGTTTTTGTAGTTAGTTAATAAGCAACATGTAAAGCGTTTTGCGCGTGGAAATCCTAAAATTTACCAATTTAAACAAAGTTATCAATCTAATTCCATTAGTACTTATCAACTGGTTCGATATAAAATACCAAGACATGTTTAAAGTCCTACTACATTCACGATACCACTCATTTATATGGAATCTTGTGGTAAACATTGGCACGGATAAGGTTAAATCATCACAATATTCTAATAGGGGTATTGTGTGTGGTATGTAACAAGTAATTCACAAAAGTCTGCATGATTTTTTTTTTAATTTGAGATAATTTAAGCATTTTAGTGTGAAAACATAGGACAAGTATACATTCTGAATTCCCCTCCCACTGAATCTCACAACGTCACGATGTATAACAACATTAAAATCCGGGAATTTAAAAAAGAATTTAGAATGAGAAATCCCTGATATTTTGCTCGGTAAATTCTCCATGTTGAGATTATTGAGCAAGAATTCGTGTGAAGCGCGCCTTGAGTTTCCATTCCTCAACCCTTCAAGATTTCCAGATTTGCTTAAATTCTCCACAAATATTGATGATATTTCTTTCACGAGGTCCTGGTAATATTGAAAAAAACGTGTATTCCTATTTGTACCTTAGCGCGTTAATTTAAATAAATAAAACAAACTAAATACGAGTCAAGTATTGGTGAATAGCATATTAATAAAAAAAAAAAAAACATGTGGCTATGAATACGCGTAATGCCAGAATGACAATAAAGTTTTTAAAGTGCATAAAGTAGACTAATAACGTAGACAATCAATCGCTAAGGTATTGGAGCGGATACGCGTATTGATGTTGGGGAAGACAAATATGATAAAAATAATACCTTCGTGTTGTCTCCCGGGAAGCAAGATTCGAGTTTATGTTGTATATATATATGTATAGTTATAATTTATATATATTATATATATATTATATATATTATATATATAGGGGGACTATTCTTTTCAGAATTCTTAGTGCGAGAACTGAAGAACCCCAAAAACTTGCATGAGCCTTTTAAAAATAAAAAAATACATGAAAATCCTCAATAATTGTAAGAATTCAACTATGTTTCTTATTCTTTCACAAAAACCTTTACCACTACCGCAATAGTGTTGTTGTCACCTTATAAAAACTTACATGCACACTTCTAAGAAAAAATTTTGTCTTTCCCAAACTTTCTTACAAATTCTTTAGATACAACTATGTTTTTTAAAACATATATGTTGTTTTTTCTAACTATGTGAAAAAATACAATTATTGAAGGCGTGCATGCATGTTTTTGGTGTTATGTAGTTCTCGCACTAAGAATGGTTTGAAATAAAGTCTCACTATATATAGATATATTATCTTGATATAATATATATATATATATATATATATATATATATATATATAAAGCAAATAGGCGAATCACTCTTGTGAAAGAGTAATAAGCTAATCACTAATAAGATATATTTTCGAAAAGTATTGATGAGAAAATTACCCTTAGGAAAGGATAAAGTTCAAATCGTTCCCGAGTCGTTTTCTCAACGAAGCGTGAATATTGAAAATCTTGTTTCGGTTCGTGATCGGGTGCTTGAATATTTGATATTTTAGATTTTGAATTCTAAATCTAATAACGCAAAGGGAAAACACATAAAAAGGCACGCTAATCTAAGAATAAAGGCAATTAAAAATTCTAACGATATTTAAAACAATTAAAAAAAACTAATTAATAACTAAAAGTAACTAGTTAACCAAAAATGACAAAATTAAAACTCTAAAATCTCAAAATGCAAATTGCTTAAACTAAAATGTATTAAACTAATTTTTAAGAACAAAAAATATTTTTTATAAATTTTTAAACTTTTTAAAACTATTTTTTAAAACTAAATAAGACTAAAAATTAGACTAAAAATACTAAACTTAATCCTAAAAGTTTGAGAAAATTTATAAAAATAGTAGATTGTATGCTGGAGGTTTACAAAGAAAAATGGTTCAAAAAGCTAAAGCCAATAAGCTATGAAAAATCTGATAAGCTTAATAAGCTCAAAACTAAATGATTATAAGAAATAAATGAAACAACATATGAATGAAAAGTCCCAAGGGCGCAGTGTTAAGGGGTGTGTGTGTTGAGGGGGAGGTCACAAGTTCGAGTCCTGTGACCTACCTTTTTGTAAAAACAATTTTTTATTTTTCTTTTTGAAACAGCTAAAGATTAAGGAAAAATAGGAAATATTAATAAAGGACTGAAGACTGGTGCTTATTTATAAGCTAGAAAATAGATGCTTAAAGGTGACAGTTTGGCTTAGTTAAAACCATTTGACATTAAGCTAAGACTGTTTGGATTTTTTTGGACTCAATAAGCACATAGAAAACTAAATAGCTAAAAACAGAACTAGTCCTAGACCTAATAAGCACTGATAACTAGAAATAAGCAAACAAAATAAGCTGAAAAGCAGTTAAAAGCATAAAGACAGTTTACTCTAAAACAGATTTTAAGGACTACTACCACTACTTTAAGCTAAGTTTTTAAACTAATAAGCACTATGAATAAGCTAAAAATTGAAAACATATTAAGGACTACACTTTAATTACACAAATAAGATAGAAGAAAGCAAATTAGTTAAGGTAATAAGCTAGAAAAGACAAATGAAAATGGCATTTTACACTACTTTGTTTTTGGCTTTTTAAAAATTAAAGACAACTTGCAGCTTAAAATTAAGACTCAAACACTATTTTTGACCAACTGAAAACTCAAAACAGATTGACAACAGACCAAATTAAGCTAAATGCAATCAAAATAAATCAAAGAAAAGCTAGAATCTGACCACAATTAATCTGCAATACCAAACTCTTAAAAGCTAACACTACTTGACTGATTTTGATTAAAAATACTTAAAAGGCTTTACCAAAGATTATAAACTTTAAACAGATGCATATTGATGCACTAGAAACCAGTTTTGAACACAAAAACTACACCTTAAGTATGCTTTTTATAAATCTAACTAATAAGCAGTTTAGAACATCATTTGGACTAGCAGACTTGAGAATTAGCTAAAATAAACTTCAAACTAAACAAAACTTATTCTGAATTTAGGAAAACTAATATTTAGACCTATTTTGAGCTTATGGAATCTATTTTAATCACTAAAAACAAGCTGCACTTAAATTCCTTATGTCAAAACTGCTTATCCCAAACACCCCTTTAAATCTAGAAAATCTATTTTTAAGCTAAAACAGATCTAAATCAGCTTTGAATTGTAAAAACAAATTAAGTTCTATGATTATCAAAGACAAATAAGCACAAACTTAGGAAAAATAAGCATTATATATTAAGCTACACTAATAAGCAGTTTTAACTACTTAATGAACGGTTTGATATAAAACTCAAATTAAACTAATTCTAAGCTATGAACTTAAAATAATAAGCTAGTATAAGACTGAATAAGCACATTTAAGCAGTTATAAGCACAGAATAGGCAGATTAATAAGCTAGAATAAGAAATTACGCTAAAAAGGAAAAAGTAAATATACCTTGTTCTTTGCTCTAAACAAGGACTTAAAATGCTCTTTAAAGCTTAATCTACAAGATCCAGCTTATTTTCATAAGCTGGTAAAGTACCATAAGCCCATCCATTATTGGCTTATCATCTATATTTAAGCTTTTGATGACTTTTGAAGTGATTTAAATGACAAAGCTTATTCAGTTAAGCTATTAGCAAGCTTAACTGAATAAGTATTAGCTTTATTAAGTAACAAGAGCTTATTGAGCTTATTAAGTGATATCCAAACACATTTTAAACGAAATTGCATAAAAGTAAATTTATGAATTCAACAAAATTTAAAAGAAACTGGAATTTTATTAATACTAAAAGGATTACAAGCTTTAAAATGAAAGTACAATAAAAAAACAGTACAATAAGCTGAAATTTAAGCTAACAACTAACTACTAAAAACTAGATACATGCTATGTGAATTAATCCTCTATTTATAGTGATGAGAAGAAACTTCTAGGAGAAGAGGAGTGTCACCCATCTTCTAATCCAAGCCCTTGATTCATAACAAACTTCAATCCGTCCTTTTGCACCCTTAGATCTTCCTTCACGTCCATTCAACCAATAGGACACCTTGGGATTGCCAAGGTGTCAAAAAATGATGTAAGAAGAGTGCCATATAGGCCTTCTAGAAGAATTCATGCGTGTGAAGAGTGGGTTTCCCTTGAGTTTACTCGTTGCGGTGTAAATAAACTAGATGTAAGATGAACAGTGGTTTTTGACTGAGTTATTAACTTGGATCCAGTTTAGGCTTGGGCTTATCATGGGCTGAATTAATATGGATTGGATTTTAGGTTTTTATACATTTTTCATGGACTTAGTAAATTGAACCCGGTCCAATAAATGGGTCCAGGTTAGCCCATAGAAATAAATGAATCCTCGGCTTCGTTTTCTCATGCTCTTCCAATCTCGTGCTCGGTTTTGTCCTTTTTGGCTATATTTTTGTCCTTTTGTGAATATCTGTTACCTGCACAACACAATTAACAAAACTGACAAATACGATGTATTTTCTATTTGTTTTTTGTCATTTAAGCTCGTTTTAATAAAGAAAATTGATATGTGATTAAACACATATCAAAATCCCCCATACTACGCTATTGTCCTGTCCTCACGCAATGAAATAAATACACGCTTAGAAACCAAAAATTTCAACCCCCTAGACTAATTACCTCGAAAAGTAGCTAAGTGTTCATCTAAGGGGATTAAAAAATCACTAGTTTTGAAAACGCCCCGTTTTACCATTTATATATATATATATTTTTTATTTTTCACAAGTGACAACATGCTTGACTTTCATTATTTAATTATAACTTTTAGGATCACGGAACAAGAAGCACTTATAAATAGTATCCATAAGGATAAATTCATCGTCCTCGATTTTTCACCCGCCTAAAACCAAGCATAAAAACGAAATCATTGTTAAATACAAGTTAAGATGCTAACACTACTTATATTTGTAATTTGTGTAAGCCTAAACTAACTTTTCACTCCCGATGGAACAATATCTTTAAATGTATATGTGCTCATTTCGAATTTCGACCATCCAATCGACATTTTAAGAAAGTTGTCATCCTTCTAAATTTGATAAAAGCATAACGTTCCCCCCAAAGAATTATGATTTTGAAGGCGAGATCATTCCATGTAGCGACTTTCTTCTCGGCGCATCCCAGCCGAGACCGGCTTAGGTGACCAGGCTTTTGACACCCCACAAAGAATAGTATCGGAACTCACGGACCTTCGGTATCAAAAACTCTTAGGCTTCCCGTTAAACTAACACTTCATTTAGAAAGACCACAACTTAAAACGAAATAGTCTTAGTTCAAAAGCATATTTAAATTTAAGAAAAAGAGATTTTCCCTATATTTATTTAATCATATTCATTACACTTAACATTATTATAATAAACGTTATAACTCCAACTTTAAACGAACTATCACATCGTTATCGAGCCGACCATGATCAATGTTGTCTTATTTCGGCTTCGGACTTGCCTTATATGTAAGACTATCAACATCGGTAATGACGAGCCGCCATGTAATCCAGTAATCGATCAAGTCTATATATTTATTTATTTATCTTATTTATCTTTTATTTCATTTCTTTTTTAACTCAATTTTCATTACCTACTACCACGATATATAGAGAAAATTTCTTTATAGAAAATTTAAGTATAAATTTGAACTAAAACTAAAACGTCTAGAAATGTTGATTTTAAAAGGACTTTTAAGGGTGATAAAACCACTAACTTGTCTAATTTTAAAAAAGAGCATGTATTATTAGTCCGGTTAGAAGCTTCGAAGAGGAAAAGCCACAAATTACACGTATGAGCACTTAAGATATCCAACTAATCCTTGCTTAGCATCTACTTTATATTTAACTTTATCATTTCTCGTTCTTCGCAAATTTAAAATCTTTAATAAAAAGATCCGCGAATGCTTAGTCTAATAAAATCAAGCTTTGCATATTTAAAGTCTATTATAAAAACCTGCAAACTCTTGGCTTTTTCCAAGCTAGAATTCGCGTTTTAAAACTTCTTGTATAAAAGACTAGCAAAAGTTTTCATTTATATAGGTTAAGGGGCAAGCTAGAGCGCAACATGCTCGATCAAGTCAAAGTTTATTCTTGTTCTCACCATCAGAAAGTCAAAAATTCGTGTTAAAACATTTATTATATTTTTGAATTTTTTTAATTTTGGCATAAAATCACATATTTTTGGTATTTTTGGTGGCAAAACAAGATTACGTGAAGACAAAGCAAATGCAAGTAAGATCAAATCGATAGATACCCCCATACTAGAACTAAACATTATCCTCAATGTAGGACTCCCACCCCCATACTAAAACCAATGCATAATCCTAATATAAAGGGGTCTCTACGTAAATCTAAAGCTAATAGATAAACGTTAGTCAATAATATCTAGGATATTGAATTCTCATATATAAACATGCTAAGGATTGAAGCTCGAGTGAACGATGGACAAAACCAAGAGCACGAGAGTCTTCATAATCCGAGGCAATCCTAAAAATAAAACACAAGCCATGAAACACGAGAAAGGAAGAGGCGAGCCTCCTCTCGTCACACTTATTAGAAAATTGAAAAAGAAGATAGAAACACGGGCTGCCTCCTGAGAAGCGCTTGTTTTTATGCAAGTCTCTAGCTTGACTCTCCCCGAATTTCTTTATCCTTGGGGCAGAAACAGAAGAATGGAAAAATCTTCATCGGACTTCCATATGCTACCGACTCTAAGGAATAGAAACTATAAGCGGAGACGCCAGGGTCAAAAATGGTGTCCTTGCTCCCGGAGGAGAGAAGAAGAAGAGAATTCACAAGATAGGTAAGATAAGGAAGAAATATTTTGATAACAAATGTGAGGGAAAAATAATGGCGATCCTCAAAGGGTAACCTCACATATGTCGAAGAAATAATTTTCTCATGAATCCCAGGGTTGAAAACTTTAACCATACCCTTCAAATCATCATTATCAGGTTCATCCTTTAAGCTTCTTGGGTTATGATCTAAAAATACCTCAGGAGGGAAATTAGGGATAGTGTTATTAATATGCAAACTCTCAAGATAGATTATATCTTCCTCTGAATCATGATAACCATCCTCAATATCCGTAGAAACATCAATAGCATCAATCTTATCAACATCGCCTCCTGGGTCGAAACACTCATCCTCATTAGCCTCGGAAAGAGGTGTGACTATCAAAGCTGGCTCATCAAGATTAGAAACATAAGAGTCCTTACTCTCGATGTCCTCTAACACCTCATTAAATTCAAAAAGAGGGTTCGAATAAATTTTAAAATTTTCTTCCTGAACGTCCTCCTTAAGAAGTGACTCATCATCACTAGAGGTAAAATCATCATTAGAATCAAAGAGAGGATTAGAGAAAGTCATGGAATTACCCCCTACAAAAAGGCAAATCACACTCTTTGTCATTGTCGGATGTATCCTTGTACTCACTTAGAATTGGAACAAGGTCCTCACTACTAGACTTTATTACTTTGTTCGATTGCTTTTCAAGAATAGTGTGAAGATCCTCATCCCCCTTGATGAAAGAGTCCTCAGGCTCCACAGTCGGTAAAACGAGAAGGGAAGTTGTAAAAAGATCATCATTGTCATCATCGTCATCTCCCGGTGGAGGTGAGTAAACGTGAGCAGGTTCGTCGGTGAACCTCTCGAGAATGGGATCAATAATCTCAATATCAGACTTAAGCAAAGACTCAGTCGATGGTTCTCGGTTCAGCAAATATTTAATTTTTCTAAGATCTGCTTCAGGATCAAAATTATCATACTTATTTCCCGGTGGAAATGGGTCACGAAAAAAGGTGTGAGACTAGGAAGAGAATCAGAAAGAGGAGTGGTACTGCCACTCGAGGGATGATTTGATTTCTTAAATTTTAACACTTTGAAGAAACGATCCTCGTATGTGATGTCAATAAAACTAATCATGTTAATTGACTAATTTCCATGCTTATGAGGATGTTTCGAAGTGTTATCAACAAGCCCCTCGAGCATGGTTTGACAAGCTTTCTTCCTTCTTGATTAAACACCATTTCACAAAAGGTATTGCTGATCTAACACTGTTCACACGAAGACACGAGGATGACATTTTCTTAGTTCAAATATATGTCGATGACATTATTTTTAGTTCGACAAATCCAGTTTTCTCAAACAGATTTGCAAAACTAATGAAAGATAACTTTGAAATGTCAATGATGGGTGAAATGAAATTCTTCTTTGGACTTCAGGTTCATCAATCCCCTCATAGAATCTTCATCAACCAATCACAATACACTATGGAGCTTCTTAAAAAACTTGGGATGGAAACATGTAATGTTATTACGATACCAATGGCTACAGCCGAAATTGGCACATATTTATAGGGAACCCCAACTGATCAGACTAAACACTGTAGTATGATTGGGGGTCTCATGTATCTCACTACAAGTCGACCAGACATTGCCTTTGCAACATTTGTCTGTGCAAGATACCATGTACGCCCAACTAAGAAACACCTCAAATAGATAAAAGGATCTTTCGTTACCTCAGACAATCCATTAACATGGGTTTATGGTACTCAAAGGATTATGGATTTGAGCTAATTGCATATTTAGATGCAGACCATGCAGGGTGTCACAATGATTGCAAAAGCACATATGGAGGACTTCAGTTTCTGGGAGACAAGTTAGTCAGTTGGTCGTCTAAAAAGATAGATTGTACAACTATGTCAACTGAAGCGGAGTACATATCTTTATCAGCATGTTGCGCACAAGTCATTTGGATGAGAACGCGCTGCTTGATTATAGATATCGTTACACCAAAATTCTAATGTAATGTGATTCAAAAAGTGCAATTGCCATATCTTGTAATCCGGTACAACAGTCTTGTACAAAGCACATCAACATCCGATATCATTTTATCAAGGAACATGTTGAACAAGATACAACTGAACTTTACTTTGTCGGGACGGAATACCAGCTTGCTGATCTATTTACAAAAGTCCTTCCAAAAGAAAGGTTTGAGTACTTAGTTCATAGGATTGGTATGCGATGTATGACCCCAACACAGTTGGAACGTCTCGCAAAGTTACCTTTTTGAAAATGAAAGATTATACATCAAAATCTTTGTAAATACATTCAAAAACAAAATTAAAAATTAAAAAATGCAATGAAAAATTAAAAAACGCACACAAAAATATTGTGATTTTCTGTACAAATATTAAAACAAAATACAAAATTTGAAAAACACAAAATAATAATTTAAATGATGCAAACACATATCTTCTCTGA
>BQNB010057603.1:22696-38142 GCA_026074375.1 Tanacetum coccineum | reverse complement strand
GACTAGATTACTAATCTAATCCTTTCACTAACTACGAGCTAAGACCTGTTACAACTTGGAAGTGACCGACACTTTTTGTGTTTCCAACAGTTACAAAACACTTGGACTATTAGTTATCTGTGATTAGTATGTTTAAAGAGCCAATTTAATTATGTGTGCAGATGTTAATGTTTTTAGGGCTTATCAGCTACTTTGTGGCTAATGAGTTTCTCATTGCAAGAGTGAACTGAATTAAGGTTGCCTATTTATTCGCAAAATCTATTGCAATCTCTCATATTATATTTACATCTATAATTTTTTGTTAATATTTTATTTCTATGGCTGGATTTTTAGTTTTGGATCAGTTAACGAAGCAGGCTAAATCCACTTATCTGAAGGGTAAGATGAAGTTTTGGTTTACTCTAGCGCGTACTGAAGATCAAGCATTCGCCGTGTTAATGCGTGATATTTGTCTTAAGCTTAAGATTAAAATGCATAAGACTCGGAGGTTGATAGCTGAGCGAGAGAGGTTGGAGATGCAGTCACGTCATTAAATCACATATGTGAGATCGTAGGTCATGAATCTGCAAAGCTTGCTATTTTAGAACAACTATTGGCTAGCACTAATGTGGCAATGCGTTTGAAGGATGGTTATGTGACTGACATGGAATAAAAGGAGTAGCGTTTAATAGGTCCTTGTCTTTTGTTGGTTGTTTTGCTGGTCTTGTGTCATGATGTTTTAGGTTTATTAATAATTAAGAGTCTAGTGTTAAGATGTTATGATGATAACATTTGAATTAACACTGTAATGGTTTACATGAAATGAAATTGCTGATTATGGTCTTGTTTTTATAGTTGGTGATACTTCATATATAATCGTAGTGAGTTTTGTGATCTAGTTCAGCCATGTTTTGCTTTTGATTTATGCAGGTATATGGTTGTTATCATTTGGCTTCAGGTTCCATTCGAAGCTTCATGATGTGTGTGCAGTTTGTGCAGCATAATGGGTGTTTGGAATTTTGCTGATTAACATTGTGTTGAAGACCATATAGAAGGCTGATTTATGCAAAATCGTTGGAGAAAATAAGCTCTATTTACTTTTTAATGTCATCGGTGTGGTGTCATTAAGTTGAGCACCATGTTGATGTGTTTAAAAGTTTGTAGAGTTTTTTATGTAATGTATGTTTGATCATAACTTATACTTTGTGTAATAGTAAATTTAATAAATCTCAGCAAAGAATGGGTTCTGCAAATATCCATTTTTGAAAAAAGTCAAAGTCAACTATTTTTGGTTGGTTAAAACAAATACCTACGTATATTTTGTCATTTCAGTTATTTCTTTTCGGCTGGCTAGTTCAAAGCGGCAACTTTCAGATTTAGAAATTTACTCAAAAACATTAACAAAGCGGGTATTACATCTGAAGGTTCGTCATTCAGGTATGTAATCTAATTACAATTTGTTCCTTTTTTCTTTTTTTTTGGAAAAATGGCATGGCTTATTTTTGGTTGTGAAATAGTGTTATAGATATGTATGAATTGGGTGAAAGAAAATTTAAATCCTCATATGATAGTGCTGTAGGCATAATGTAATTTCTTGTAGGAAAATAGCAATAGTATAATTTAAGCGACATTAGAGTTGTACATGAGCCTGTCAACTCAGGTAGTTAAAAGCCTCTTTGTAAACAATGTTCCGGGTGCAGTTCTTCAGTTCTTTGATGTCGTCTTCTTTCATTAGTATTTTCAGTCTGTCAAGATCTGTGACTCTTGATAGTGCGACATACAGTTTTCCATGGCTGAACACAGGATTGGGTAAAAAATAGTCCAACATAATTAAGTGATTGTCCCTGGCTTTTGTTAATCGTCATTGCGTAGCATGGATTGAATGCATAATAGGGTATTGTCTCCGTTTCAAGACAAAGGGCCATTTGGACTGTGTCGATGTTAAGATGATCTTGTGTATATTGACTGTGTCGCCCACGTGTGTCCCGGTAAGGATTTTTGCCCGAATAATAAATTCATAAAGTTTAGTAATTATGAGTCGGATGCCATTGCATAGTCCCTTGCTTGGATTAACATTCCTCAACAGCATGATGGGGAGTTCCTTTTTTAAGGTTAAAGCATGGGGGGGGGGGCATTCCTAGAAAGTTAAGTGAATTTAAGAATTCGACTGGGTATAGGAGTTGTTGGTCTAGCGTATGAGTTGATGCTTTGCATATCTCATCCGCACTATGGTAGGTTAGTCTTTCACCTTCTAACTTTTTAAACATGTATGCGTTTATTGCATCCGCATCATCATTTTTTAGAGTTAGGATTGCTCGTTCTCATAGATATGCATCGTCCTTTTACCTTTCAATAAAGTTAAGATAGGTTTCTATGACAATCTGTTTAATTGGTGAATTTGATGAGTTAATAAGGAATTTTTCCAGAATCTCAATCCATGTAGGTTCATCTTCCCCATCTTTCATCCTGGCAGGCACTCTGCCATCATCGACAGCCAAAACCCATTGATTAAATTCTTGCTTTCGAGTGTCAAGCTCTCCATTTGCATTATATTCATTCACTATCATGATTCTTGTTAGCGTCGAAACCTTGCTATATTTCTATAATTCTGAATGGTGGATACAGGCATGCACAATGTCTGTCCTCTTGCCCTTTGGTATTACGGGTATGATTTGTCTGAAATCTCCCCCTAGCAACACTGTCACCCCACCAAAGAGTTTGTCCCGTTTCTCTGGTGCTAGGTAACCTAATATATCCCGCAGGGTCTTGTCTAACACTTTGAAGACATATTTTTGCGTCATCGGTGCTTCATCCCAAATGATGAGCTCAACTTGTTGCACGAGCTCTGCCAAGTGGGTGTTTTGCTTAATGCTGCATGTGTTATTTCCAATAGCTCCAGTGGAATAACAAACCTGCTATGAGCAGTCCTGCCGCCTGGTAGAAGCAAGGAAGCGATACCTGAGCCAGAGGGAAAAATACAGTGAGGGGCGCATTATATTTGAAATGTTACATAGTTAGTAACTAAGTTTGTTTTTAGTGCATCACCTGATGAAGCAACATCCAACACTATCTTCAGCTCAGATCTTAGCCTTGAAATGATTGTCTTGTATAAGAAGGTCTTTCTGGTGCCCCCTGGTCTGTAGACAAAGTGAAACTGACCTTTCCTATTATGACCTGAGTCCACAACTTCTTCATAGATTAAACATTGTTTAGGGTTTAACTGTGGGTAAAGTTGCTGGTGTAAAATTATGCTTTTGTTCATGTCAAAGGCCATTGTGTTGATCCCAATAGAATAGATCTTGCTTAGCTTGTTTAAGGCTAAGTGGTATTAAATAAATCCAAAACAACTATGATAGAAACTTTGATTGTGAATATTAAAGACTATGCAGAATCTAGTCAATAATACTAAGAAGAATTATAATGAAACAGTAATGAACAAGATCAATAACAAAACAACTTACCAAACTTTAAGCCTCAATATAATACGAACAATCTTAATAGTGTTAGGGTCTACAAAACCTTGAAGCTATGAATTTCAAAATAAAATGATTTCTAGATATGATATTCTATACCCTAGGACCTCCTTTTATACACCAAGGAGTCCCAATGGGATTACAATATTTTCCTAAGTTATCATGATCTTCTAAACAAATAACTTATACGTATCTTTTACATAAATATCTCATAAGCAGTATTAACTTAATCTAACAGTCTTAACTTGAGCATCATCAATATTACTCTAACAGTAGTAACTAAGACCAGCAGTAGTAACTTTTATGCTAGCAGTACTAACTACTAAGAATATTTTCCTTGAACTTCCTGAGCAGTAGTAACTTCAACTAACAGTCTTAACTTTTGCATTGGCATTATTAACTTTAATAAGAATAGTATTAACTTCAAACAACATTAAGAAGCTTTTAATCCCAACAATCCTCCCATAAACTTGATGTTCATCTTCTGAATCTTCAAGTTTCTTGATTAAAAGCTTTATCTTTACTAAGAGGATGTATCCAAATACTTCATTTCTTCTTGACCAGTTTAGTCATGAGCTTGAGAAGTTGATAACATATTTTATTCCAATGGTCAGCCTGAAGCTTCTTATTTAGCATGTCTGTGATTGTTGCAGGTGTAAGGGGATATTTCTTCTCTACCAACATATAGATATGCATATTTTAAAACCTTACAAAATGTACTCCACATGAATCAAATAGCTTCCAAACTGTCACTTTGTGTCCTTGTAGATTCCTCCATATTTCACTTTTTACATCAGGTTCAAACATCACTTTCAGATTACCCCATAACACTCTTTCATATACCTCTTCTGGCCTTGTATCCCCATGCTTAGCTTTAACCAACCTCCATAAATTTTCCAAATCTTATCTGTCAAATTCTTTAAGCAATTGACTAAACACTAGGTATATCTTTGAACTTCCACCAGCTCTTATTATCTCATAATAGCCTTGCTTTCCTTTTGTATGAATCTGGAAATCTACAATGTGTGTAGGCTTGGTAGCTAGAGGTATAGCATTGATTGCGACTTCTTCTTCTGGAACAAGTTCAAAACATTGTTTAAGATCTTCTTCCTCTTTATCATCATCCACCTTTTTCTTTTTGGTAGACTCTTATTGAAGATCCTCCCCTGCTCTCTTAGAACTTCCTTCTGCTCCAGTCTCACTGCCTTCTGCTCTATCTTTCATCACTTCAGAATCCATGGGTATAAATGATTCTATCCAACTCATAGTCTTGTCAAAAGCCTTCTGAACTTCATCAAAGCTTTTGTTCTTCAACTGATTGTGAGTGAATCCAGCCATGTTCTTCAGATAAGTACACATTTGATTCCTCTTTTGAGCTTTGGTTAGTGGTTTTCTTCTCTGCTCTTCTGCTCCAAGTCTTGCAAAATGCTTCTTTCTTTTATCCATGAGCTCCACAAACAATCTTGACTTTTCTTCCACGGACAACTCTCCTTGCTCTTCTTTATGTAATCTTGCAGCTAGCTCATAATCTGCATCCATCATAGCTTGAACATCATCCCATTCAACAATGTTTGCATCTACTTCTTTATTGGGATTCTTGATTTGATGAGACAAAATGAATAAAAGAATGAAACAAAAGGACTAAAATTGTCATTAAATAATTTTACAAGCTGGTAGAGAATATGTAGATTCTGGAAGATCTCCTTAAGAAGATAAAGATAACAGAAGATATTCTTAAATGTTTAAAATATATTATTTGTTCTTATTTTCCTTTGTAAGCCTTGAAATCTCTCTATATAAAGAGATTCACATGCGTGTTATTAAGTGTGCACAGAAAATGTAGTCGACTAGTAAAAGTGTGTGTGTGTTCTAGGCGTGTGGTTCATTGTAAACGCCTAGAATGAGTGTTGTAGCCTCAAGATCAATATTTCATTGATCCTGTTACTAGTTAGAGTAACTGTTCTAGAATTGATCATCTAGAATTAGGGCTTGTATGCAATAATAATAAAGAAAAATCTTGTTTGATAATATACGGTTCTTTATATTCCACTGCGTATTTATATTATCTGTAAAACATATCCTAGTTGAGTTTAAACGATCTCCACAATTGGTATCAGATCCTGGTAGCTCTTGATCTAGGATCACAAGGTTTGTTTTGAAGTCGTGTTCTTGATGAAAAAGAAGTAACGAATCTCTGTTTGGTGTATTGGTGATTTTGGTGAAGTTAGGGTTTTTGCGACACTTTAAAGCGTCGTCTTTATACTTAAAAAAAGACGACTATGATTATTTTTGCCAAACCCTAATTCGACAAGGTTTTGGAAAGAAAAAGGTTACCGAGTTTCTGTTCTTTTTGATAAATTTATTCATCATGAAACTCGGCGGCTAGTGTAATTCTGTTTCAATAGCAAGGAGGTTCAAAGCAAACAACTTTGAAGAATGATTATACTATAAAGGATCTCCTTATTCATTAATTCACAACAACAACTCTGCTGCTGTATGACTTGCGCAACAGATTAAAGGAGCAGCAGGTTAGGGTTTTGGATTTGTTTGGTGGTTGCTACATCAGGTTTATGGTTATTAGCAGATTGAATTATGCTTTGTGATTAGACAGTATATGATGAGATTGAGTTTAGAGCATGTTGATACTGCTAGTTCACGAACAACAGTAAGTTTAGGTATTAATATTGCTCATATTTACTTAGTACTGCCAATATGATTATTAATGCTGCAACATGGAGATGTTTATGTTGCTAACTCTCTTACTTAATGCTGCCATGTTCACATTAGTACTGCTATAGATAGCAGTTAATACTACCAGGTATATATATCATTAGTACTGCTCGTTTAGATTAGTACTGCTAGTATTGGGCTCAAAAAGTTAATACTACCAATAGTTACTACTGCTATCATTGGATTAATACTGCTTAAACACAAGTGATTGTTAGTACTGCATTCACAAAACTTAGTACTGCTCAATGAATATTAGTACTGCTTGGTGTTTTTGTTTGGAAAGTTTGTACTGTCAGCCTTGGTCGATATCGAACAGTTAGTACTGCCAGTTATGTCTGATATTGGACAGTGAAGTATGTTTGGTTATCAGACAGAAGAAGAAAATCAAGATTTGTTTTGATTTTTGATTTGGTTTTCGAATTGGAACAGATTGGTTCCAACACACACAAGGATGTTTGGTTTTTGGTTATGATTTTACATGTTCTTAATAGATTTTAAAGGCTCGAACTTTATTGGTTTAAATGATTACGAAGATGATTGATTATGACCTATTTGAAGATGAAGTGGAATTACTTAGGTACGTGTTTTATCATATCTTAAATGGCTGACAACATTTAAAGATAACTTGTTCGTGCTTATAAACGATATGACGAAGACTTGAAAAATCTAGCAAAGGTGTGTGATTTTTCTTATGGTGCTCAATGCTCACATTTGCTATCACTTAGTACTCAGCGTCTCATAAAAGATGATGATTTTGTCAAGAGGTTGCGATCTACTTATATTTTACAGATTTATTTATAAGTTTGAAGTCACGTAGATAGTACAAGATATAAGACACAAGTTTAGGTTATTCTACTTCTACATCAAGTTCGTTATACTTAGTTTCCTTCATCAGTAATCATTACATAGAGCCTACAGTATTGAAGATTCAAGAAATGGTTAACATATGGGTTTCAGGGGAAGCTTATTGTTAAAATATTTAACCATTTACATGCACCACTTGAGGGGAAGTGTTTCATTACTACTGCTGATCGTTCTTACTACTGCTAGTTTATGTTTCTACTGCTCAGAGTCATTTTTCATATTATGCTTCATGGCTAGTATTTTGAGTATTGGAAGGCTAGATTAGTAGTTGTGGTATATGGTTTATAGCTATTTTGAACCAAGTTGCATATCTACAGAAGACCCCTATTTGATAATTACAAAAAGGGGAAGAAGATTACAGGTTTATTGATTTGCAGCTTATTATATGTGGTGGCATGATACAAAGGATATCTGATTAAGGGGAAGCTTAGAAGTTTGTTTCATTTAGGGAGATGATTACATCTCAACATCAGGGGAAGCTTTAGCTTTATGATAAAGTTCGTACATGACTTTGTTTGTTTTGTCATCATCAAATAGGGGAAGATTGTTAGTATTCTTGATTTGATGAAACAAAATGAATAAACGAATGAAACAAAAGGACTAAAATCATCATTAAAGAATTCTACAAGCTGGTGGAGAATATGTAGAATTTGGAAGATCTCCTTAAGAAGATAAAGATAATAGAAGATATTCTTAAATGTTTTAAATATATTATTCGTTCTTATCTTCCTTTGTAATCCTTGAAATCTCTTTATATAAAGAGATTCACAGGCGTGTTATTAAGTGTGCATAGAAAAATGTAGTCGACTAGTAAAAGTGTGTGTGTGTGTTCTAGGCGTGTGGTTCATTGTAAACCCTAGAATGAGTGTTGTGGCCTCAAGATCAATGTTTCATTGATCCTATTACTAGTTAGAGTAACTGTTCTAGAATTGATCATCTAGAATTAGGGCTTATATGGAATGATAATAAAGAAAAACCTTGTTTGATAATATACTGTTCTTTATATTTCGTTGCGTATTTATATTATCTTTAAAACATATCCTAGTTGAGTTTAAACGATCTCCACATTCTCTTTGCTTTGCCAGCCTTTCCTCTTTGTCTAGTTCAGCTTATAACTGAACTTGTAATCTTTGAGCAACTTCCTCATCAAACTTAATCTGATCTTTCTTCTTCAATGGCTTTTCTTGTTCAACCATCTTACCCTTACCTTTGTCTTTAGGATCATGTTATTAAGGTGGTACTGTTGGTCTTGTAGCAGTCTCACTAGACTCTTTCATAACACTCCTCTTACCTTTGATTTCTCACTCTTCATCTTTATAAGGGTCTGAGCAATTTCAGTTGGTGTTGTTGTTGTTAGAGGAGTACTTGGTTCAGCAGTAGTAATATTTTCTCTAGCAGTACTAACAGATACACCAGCAGTAGTAACTGGTGCACTGACAGTATTAACTTCAGTATCAGCAATATTAACTGCATCATCAGTAGGAACTTCATCTGCAGCAGCAGAAACTTGCTCTGCATCTCCTTCAATATCTTTATCAGCTTCATAAACATGTTCAATAGCTTCATCCATAACTGCATCAAGATCTTTATCAACATCACCGTCTGCAAAGATTGTCCTCTGTTTTAAATTCCTCCCCTATTTGGATGCATCCTCCTCACCCAAACTTCTTCTTCTAGAGGTACCAATCTTGAATAAATTCATCCCTGAAGTTCTTGACTTCCTTTTTCTTTCTAGCCTCTTGACTCGCTTCTTTAAATTAGCAATCTCCTTTACTTGAGTAGTCTTTGTTGTCTCCAAGTCAAGAACCCTATCAGACAGTTTTGTACAGATTTCCATCAATTCTTTAAGTTTAATTCTGTCCTCGTCACTTTGAGGTGTGTTAACTCCTCCGGTGGTGAATCATAGGACTGTTTAGAGAAACTCTCAAACCTAGTTTGAGCAGGTCTGTTCCCTATGGTTTCTTGGCGCCTGGGTCTACCACCTGAACCAATTCCCTGAGGAAGAGGAACATTAGGCATTGTCGTAGATTAGGTCATATTGATGTTACCACTATCCTGCTCTGCTTCTAAGCTAGAAGCAGTAGTGGCAGCCCTTTCCACACTATCTCCCCTCTCCTCAAGGACAACCTCATCTACAACAAGGGTAGTAGGCTCACTAGACTAAGGAATCTCAGTAACCTTTTTAGGCTTCCTACGTTTAAATGTCTGTTTGGGTTGAGATGATGATGGAACAGTGATTGGTTCTTCATTAGAGGGTTAAGCAGATGTGGATATGTGTTGGGGATTAGTGGGTTGTCCTGACCCTTTACCCATATCTGCTTGTTGTTGTATCAACATAGTCTCAAAAAGTGGTGTTATTTTCGTAGAAAACTCTTTTCCTTGCCTTCTCATGTTTGCAAAATCCTTTTTAGTATGAGAAGGTGTATCATAAACAGCATTAACTTCTGAAAGATTTTTAATTTGTTTGTTCAAAAACAGTTGTAAAAACCTTAGATACATTAAAAACTTTTTAGAACTATCCAAGTTCCTCATCATACCATCAAAAATCAATTTAGAAATATTAAACTTTTGATTCTTAGCCAAACATATAATTGCTGATGCTATATTTGTACCAAATTCATTCTAAGCAGTTGATTTAGAACTTAAACATTGTAAGATGATATGTATAAGATACTTCCATTGAGGGGAAAAATAAGATTTATAAAAAGTAAGTTTATCAAAAAGATTCTCATATCCCATCAATTGAAGGTTTTTAAAAATTTCAGTGTTTGTTAGACAAGCAATACCATCCTCATCATTTAATTGAAGATCTCTCCTCACAGATGATTATGATATTACTATTGTCTTGCCCTCAACCTTGGCATGAATCTGTGTTTCATTATTGACTATTTTGATCTTAGCATTAGACCAAAACTGTTCAATACAAGAAACATAAATAGTAGGACTAACTGTCAAGGCATACCTTATGGGGTTAGCATTCAGGAAGTCTACTATCTCAGCAAAATCAACATTCTCCATAGATTTTTCCAAGTAAGCAACCATATTATATGAGTCAAAAAATTTTAATCCTGCCATGGATATCGAATTGTTTTCAGAATCGGCAATGAAATTGAATTAGGATTTGTGAATTAAGAGTATTGGTATGATTAAGAACGGTTTATGGAGTGGTGATCGAACGTGCACTTAAATGCGAGAGCGAGAGAAAGAAAACCTATAAGCAAAGTATCCGTTTTATAGACCAAAAATACCCTCAACAGTTGTAACTCCAACAGTAACCTAGCAGTAGTAAGTTAGCTTGGCAACACTAACTTTTTCCCTGCAGTACTAAGTAATGCCTAGCAGTACTAAGTAATGCCCAGCAGCATTAACTCTTGATTTACCAGTTTTAACCCTAATTCCATCATTAGCAGCTTTTGCATTCTATTCCAACCATCCTTTGTGTATAATCCGCTGCATATTAACACAATTAACCTCCCCTCAATTAATACTTCAGAGGTTAAGCATTCCAATACTTGCAATCAGATATTGAAATATGCTAACATCAAATGCTTTTGTGAGCAAATCTGCAACATTCTGATTTGTGTGAATCTTGATCACCTGAATAAGCTTCTTCTCATTGGAATCTATGATAAAGTGATGTCTAATCCTCAATGGCTTTGCTTTGGAGTTAAAAACAGGGTTTCTTCACTATGCATATTGTCTCATCATTATCATATAGATCTGTGTATGCAAAAGTTATAACACATATCAAGCATTTGATTTTGTATCCAATGCACTTGTCTACAACAATTGGAAGCAGCTATAGACTCAGCTTTAGTTGTGGAATTAGCAACCTCTGTCAGCTTCTTGCATTGCCATGATATCAATCTACACCCTAGGAATTGACAACCTCCTGTTGTGGAGTTCCTATCTAAGCTTGCTCCTGTATAGTCACTGTCAGTAAATGCCACCAAACCAAAAGGTGAATCCTTAGGATACCAAAGGCCCAATTTAGGTTAACCTTTAAGATATCTAAAAATTCTTTTCACAGCATAAAGATGTGAAACTTTAGGATTGACTTGGAATCTTACACAAGCACATACTGCAAACATAATATCAGGCCTTAAAGAAGTTAGATACATCAATGATCCAATCATGGATCTATACAAGTGTTCATCTACATCTTCACCATCAGAATCTTTGAGCAAAGACTTATGGGTTTCCATAGGTGTGTTTGCTGTTTTGACAAGCCAAAATTCTTCAAAATCTCAGTCACATACTTGTCTTGGCTTATAAAAATCCCATCTTCCTTCTGCTTCACTTGCAGTCCTAGGAAGAATGTGAGTTCACCCATAGAGCTCATTTGAAACTTCTTATGCATCATCTTTTCAAATTCAGTGCATAATGACTTCTTTGTAGAACCAAAAATGATATCATCTACATATACTTGAACTAACAGAATGTAAAACCCCATATTTAAGGTCACTACTTAATTTGAATTTATAATTAATTTCTAAATTTTAAATAATTTATTTTATTATCTTAATCGATTTTTATTAAAATCATCAACTTTAAAACTCTCGCGAAACGTACAATTTAATTTATCCGTTTTATAATCGAGAAATCAACGACTCCGTATTCGGGCTTTGAGTGCCTAATTATTTTTGTTTTTATATTATTCGTCTTTCTTGTGTTTTAAATTTCACCCGAGACAAAAATCACGATTTAGGAAAAAGTATCGAACTAGAATAGGTTATCGGGCCCGGAAACAAAGAGATACCAAGATGTGCCAAACAAAAGCCCAACCAAGCCCACCCCAAAGGAGGGGGCCGGCTCTAGACTCAAATCAAACGCACCCTTTGTTTTTTTTATTTAGGAAATTATCATGGTATTTATCTCCCTATAAAAGGACCAAGATATACTTCTATATTCATAAAACACACACACACGATTATTTAGAAAACCATCCGACTCCCTCTCCCTTTTCCCTCTACTGTTCGAACCAAACAACACCAAAGCCACCATCATTTCCATCAAAACTTCATAAAATCACTTCCTTTTTACACCAAAAGACCCCTAAAATCATCCTTAACCTATCCCTATAACTAAAAACAACCATGCATGTGTTTTAGAAAATCTTGATTTTCAAAGACTTGGAGATTTTTAAGAGTTTGATTTGATTTGAAGGTGTTGGAGCATTAAGGAGATTGAAATAAAGTGGTTACAAGCAAAGTATGGGTAGAAAAACTAGGGTTTGATTGAATTTGTTGTTGGTGTGCCACGGCAGCAGATGGCATAATCCCCACCTAACTTTGTGTTTTCTCAATTAATTCATATTCCAGTGGTTGTTAAGTATTTTTCCTAAACCCTCTATGATGCTTTGTTTTGATTTTGTTAGTGCATGTTCCTCGAATTTTGATTTTATAAACATGCAAGTAATTTTTTATGTTGATCTTAATTAAGTTAGTGTAAGTGAAGTATAATGGATATGAGATATGTTACATTGATGTATTTTGGCCTTGTGATGGATCAATTGATGATTTGGAGGTGTTTGGATTGAGATTAGAGGTAGATTTAGGTGTTTCCCGGTCATTAGCAAAACGTGGGTTTTTCTCAAAATTTTTGGCTTAGGGACTGTGATTAAAAGACATGTTTGGATAGATATAAGTCTTAGGTTCATGTGACGAATTGGACGGTTTTCTATCGATTCCGGATGAGGAAGATATGGCCTTTCTACGAAAGAAGGTCAAATCTGGAGCGGCTGTTGGGAAACGTGTTTTTCTCCAGTTATTGTACATTAAACTCAGGTTTTAAAACATGGTTAAGCACTAGACATCATAAGCTGTCATCTCTCTTTAGATTTAACTTATTAGCTATTATAGAATAGGATTTATTTAATCCTGCCATGGATATCGAATTGTTTTCAGAATCGGCAATGAAATTGAATTAGGATTTGTGAATTAAGAGTATTGGTATGATTAAGAACGATTATGGTGTGATCGAATGCGCTTAAATAGGTAATAAAGGAAACCTACAAGCGAAGTATCTGTTTTATAGACCAAAAATACCCTCAATAGTTGTAACTCAAACGGTAACTTAGCAGTAGTAAGTTAGCCTGGCAGCACTAATTTTTGCCCAACAGTACTAACTTTCGCCCAGCAGTACTAAGTGATGCCCAACAGCATTAACTCTTGAGTTACCAGTTTTAACCCCAATTCCATCCTTAACAGCTTTTCCACTCCATTTCAATCATCATTTGTGTACAATCCACTGCATATTAATACAATTAACCTCTCCTCAATCAATACTTAAGAGGTTAAGCATTCCAATACTTGCAATCAGATATTGAAATCTGCTAACATCAAATGCTTTTGTGAGCAAATCTGTAACATTTTGATATGTGTGAATCTTGATTATCTGAATAAGCTTTTTCTTATTGGAATCTCTGATAAAGTGATGCCTAATCTTAATGTGCTTTGTCTTTGAGTGAAAAATAGGGTTCTTCACCATGCAGATAGTACTCTCATTATCAATACGAATCTTAGTCTGCATAAAGTCATATCCATAATCCAGCAATTATTTTTGGATCCAAAGCACCTGTCCACAGCAATTGGAAGCAGCTATATATTTAGCTTCAGTTGTGGAATTAGCAACCACAGTCTGCTTCTTGCATTGCCATGAAATCAATCTGTACCCTAGGAACTGATAACCTCCTGTTATGGATTTCCTATCTAAACTTGCTCATGCATAGTCACTGTCAGTATATGCCACCAAATCAAAAGGTGAATCCTTAGGGTACCAAAGGCCCAACATAGGTTAACCTTTTAAGTATCTAAAGATCCTTTTCATAGCATGAAGATGTGAAATTTTAGGATTGACTTAGAATCTTACACAAGCACATACTGCAAACATAATATCAGGCATTGAAGAAGTTAGATACATCAATGATCTAATCATGGATCTATATAAGTGTTCATCTACATCTTCTCCTTTTGCATCTTTGAGCAAAGGCTTATGGGTTTCCATGGGTGTGCTTGCTGTTTTGACATCACTAAAGCTAAATTTCTTCAAAATCTCAGTCACATACTTGTCTTGGCTTATAAAAATCCCATCTTCCTTCTGCTTTACTTGTAGACCTAAGAAAAATGTAAGCTCTCCTATAGAACTCATCTAGAACTTCATATGCATCATCTTTTCAAACTCAGTGCATAATGATTGGTTTGTAGAGCCAAAAATGATATCATCTATATATACTTGAACTAACAAAATATCACCTTTGTCCCTTCTGATAAATAAAGTTTTGTCTATTTTACTTCTCTGAAACCCATTGTCCAACAAATAAGTTGACAAGGTTTAATACCAAGCTCTGGGAGCTTGATGTAGTCCATAAAGTGCCTTTTCTACTTTGTATACTCTATCAGGGAAGTCTGGATCTTCAAATCCTGGTGTTTGACAAACATAGACTTTCTCTTTAATCTTACCATAAAGAAAAGCACTCTTGACATCCATCTTGTACACCACAAAGTCTTTAAATGAGGCATAGGCTAAGAATAGCATAATTGCTTCAATTCTGGCAACAAGGGCAAAAACAACTTTATCATAATTAATCCCTTCTTCTTGTATATACCCTTGTGCAACCAATCTTGCTTTATTCTTAATCACAATACCTCTTTTATCTTTTTTGTTTCTGAAGACCCATTTAGTTCCTATAGCACTTTTTCCATTAGGTAACTCTACTAAAGTCCAAACTTCTTGTAGTTTAAATTGTAAAAGCTCTTCCTACATAGCTTCTATCCAACTTGGATCCTTCAGTGCTTGAACTACCTTTTTGGGTTCTTCTTGTGATAAAAAGCAAGCAAACAAGCAATTTTGAAAGTCTTTATGGTTTGTTCTTTGCTGTACATAACTAAACAAACCATGTTCATTTAAATTCTTTGTCATTCTTCTTGTTTGAGGTGTTGAATTCAAGTCTCCAATAATTTGTTCAACTGGATGATCTTTGTGTACTCTTGTAGTTGGAATAGGACTGACAGGCATAAATGCATCTAAGTTGTTCATGTCAGCCTCTACACCAACATCTTCATCATCATCTGAGTAGATAATTTCT
Organism: Tanacetum coccineum; assembly: GCA_026074375.1. NCBI lineage: Eukaryota > Viridiplantae > Streptophyta > Magnoliopsida > Asterales > Asteraceae > Tanacetum > Tanacetum coccineum. The sequence continues at coordinate 23,010 of BQNB010057603.1, read as the reverse complement.
TCCAAATTAGGCATATTTGTATCATTAGGACATCCATAGACTATATTCTCGTCAACGACATTATCCTCTATGCCAACAGCATTATCAGTTGGACTAACAGTATTAATATTGTTAGTGCTGTTGACATTTGCATCCTTCTCTTGATTAACTTTTGGCTCTTTTGTACTTGAAACCTCACTATCTTCATTCCCTAGATCTTCAACATCCTTCTTTTCCTCCTCCCTTGATGGTTTGAATCCAACGTCAGGAGAATCCTTTGAACTAGAAGAGAATAGTGGATCTTGAGTCCATAATGTAGCAGTATGTAATCTTTG
>BQNB010057603.1:0-21651 GCA_026074375.1 Tanacetum coccineum | reverse complement strand
GATACGCTTCGGGCTTAACTTGTTAATTAGATATTGCCAATGGTTTATTGATCGTGTTGACTAGCAGGTGACCTAGATAATTCAACAAATAACGTTCTGATTCCATTGGATAGTTGGACAAGTGGACTACTAGTGTATAGATTGCCATTAAGCGGTAAGTTGGTAAAGTCTCTATGAGCTCAAGTTTAACAAGATCACCATTGCTTTAATCCCTAAGATAGTTTATAATCAGCAAATAAGGATGCTTTATGCGGATGCTTTAATTGTGACAGAATTAACGTGTCTGGGTCTTAAGATGATGTAACGCCTAAGTCTTAAGAATAACATGTCACCTCAAGAGAAGAAATCATTGCACTTAATAAACAAACCAACGTGCTAATCGGATTAATAATGGTTAATACAGTTTTCTTATATAAGGTTCGGCCGCTCTTTTATCTTTTGTTAATTAGCTTGCGTGGGTAACAATTTTTTGAATTGATTGTAGTCACCAACCAGACCGTGCTAGTCTCTCTGAAACACCCCCCCTTTTAGAATTAGGATTTAGACTGGCATATGTTTAACATATGATTAAAATAAAATTAACATAGATTAGACCTCGCTTTCAGTGATCGATACCCTACTTACCACAAAACTACTACCGATCGGATACACTACCCGTTAAAGTGTTGTTTTTGATTGAGTCGGCAAAATATAAATTTAAAACTTAAATCATATAAAAAACAACGAGTAAACTACACCGTTGGTCCTTGTGGTTTGCATTGACCAGCGTCCTTAGTCCTTTGACCAAAAAAGTTGCACATTGCGGTCGGATGGTGACCCATAAGAGACTAACGGCGGAAAACGTTTACCACTTAAAGACGGATGATGCAACTTTTTTGGTCAAGGGACTAAAGACGCTGATCAACGCAAACCACAAAGACCAACGGTGTAGTTTACTCAAAAAACAACCCTACGCTGCAACACATCAAAAACTTATAAACAAACACACCCTTCTCGCTGATACAAACCATCACCACTAAACACAACCAATCATCATCCTTCCTTCGCCGGAATCTACAATAAAACACCTCCAAGTGGCATGAACCACAAGAATCTATAAAAGAAACACATAAAACAACCCGACATATTTACCCGTTTGAGAAATTAATCATTCTCATTGTCTTGTTGTCACTGCTTCAGCTCACTACAAACCAGCTTAACTCAATTTTGAATTGGTTAGCGAATGTAAAGTATCAGGCTAAGCCCGAAGTAACCTGATAAACCCATTTATCCATGTTTACTCAGCTTCTTTCTTAAACAACACAAAACCATAAACATTTAAGCCATACAACCCCACTGATTCTTTATCAGTTCCCTCAAAACAATAATAGACTTAAGTTACTCAACCCATTATCATCTTCTATCAGCACCTTTAAACCACATCTACCAGTTACCCTCATCATCATCTTTGCACCCGCCGGCAATCACCACACCGGCAACAACCCGATTGAATCATCACACCGTCTTTGCAAAAAAAAACTTCATACAAAAATAATTATCAGTTTTATCTCATAACATTTTTAACAACGAATCCTGATGCACAATCACACCCATTGCAGTCGAGTGTTTTTCTTTTTATATATTGTTTCAAAGATGAGAGCATATTTGAATCTTGATTGTAGGTTGTTGATCACGATTTTTGATTTTGTTGTGGGAGATGATCTGGCTTCTTTTTATTTCGTGTGATGTGATTTGGGACGAAAGTTGAGGATATGGGTTTTGGTATGTAGGATTTTTTTTTTGAGTTTGGATATGTGAATGATTTTTTTGTGATGGGTTTGGTTATGTTGTTAAGATTTAGGATGAAGGTTTAAGATAAGGATCCGTGTGAGAGGTTAGGGACGAAGGTTTGTGATAAGATCATGTGTGATATTGAGGATGAAGAAAAAAAGTTGTTTATTAAAAAAGAGAATTGCTAGAACCACAAAAATATTTCCACAAAACTTTTCACAAAATGATTTGTCACATGTTTAGTGGTATTCTCTTTCTTACTTTTGAATTCTCTTTCTTAAATACATCCACTAAACATGTGACAAATCATTTTGTGAAAATTTTTGTGGAAGTCTTTTTGTGGTTCTAGCAACTCTCATTAAAAAAATAGAAATGACATGGCAAATAACCGACTCTACCTAGGCTTCACGTTGGACTAGCAGGTCGTCAATACATCAAAAAGTCGAAATTTGAAAATATGGCGATTAAATAACAAGAAAAAAACGACTACAAAGAATTAGAAAAAAAAATGTTTATTACATTTTTAAACAATTTGCACCTTTTTTTTCGTTAACTAGTGTGTTTTTTTAAATTGGAACCACATAAACAATATAGTCATGTAATATTCTCTTGCAAGTTTTTTTTGCGAGATTTTGGCGCTTGATTGATGATGGTAAAGAGTAGTCAAGAAGATATGAGATATGTTTGAGATAAAAGATGGAAATGGGGAGTGTTTAAAAGAGGTGTAATTGCAATCTTTATAAGTGGTGTTCTTTTTTTGTCAAAATAAGTAGGCAATTGCCTACGTTGTAAAGTAGGCATCATTTTCTCTTGAGTTAATTGCATAAATCGCCCCTGTGGTTTGTCGTGTAAAACAAAATTGGTCCCTCGATACTATTTTTAACGGATCATCTCCCCGTGGTTCTGACCTGTATCGGGTTTGGTCCCTTGACTGATTTTTTCCGTTAGTTTGATCAATTGAAAGACTTAAATGACCAAACTACCCTCATAGGTGTTTCGTAAATGGTCCGTATGATTTGTTACATATTACGAATTTAGTCCATTATTTAATTTATTATTATTATTATTATTATTATTATTATTATTATTTTATATGTTTTTTCAACGTTTTATTTATACTTGAAACGATTTTATTTATACGTTTTTAACGTTTTTTGTACGTACGTCTTTTATACCTTTTAAACGTTTTTTTATACTTGAACCGATCTTATTTATACGTTTTTAACGCTTTTTGTATGTACATTTTAATAGAGGTGTGCACGGTTCAATTTGGGTCGGTTTTAGCTAAAATCAAAACCAAACCGAAATATTCGGTTTATGTAAAACCAAAAATCGAAACCGTGCGGTTTTCGGCGGTTCGGTTTTTTTGGTTTATTATCAGTTTCGATTCGCTTTTTCGGTTTTTTTGGTTTTTAACCGTTTATATTTGGGCGTGGCCAATTTATACCAACAAACTTGTTTTACGTAAAAAAAATAGGTTATTATTCTTTATTTTTTGTGAACATGAGCCTAATTTATCCCAAAATTTTAAATTTACCCCCAAATATTAGACACACACACACGCAAGTGAATATACAAATATTTTAATCATTGTCACATATGTATTGATATATTGTTAAGTAAACACACGTACACGACAAAAACTCATATATACGTTAAGATAAATATATTATAATTTACCCACAAAATGAATATAAATTTATAAATTTGATTTATTTAGTTATTTATTTATGTTATATTAATCGTGTATTATTATATAACAAAAATGGTTCGATTCGGTTTGGTTTTTACGGTTTGATTTTTGGATGAAAACCGAAACCGAACAAAAAAATATCGGTTTTTGAAAAAGTAAAAACCGAACTATTGGTTTCTAATTTCGGTAGGTTATATCAGATCGGTTTTTTCGGTTTTTCTGCTCACCCCTACATTTTAATAAATTTTTTTACGTTTTATTTATACTTAAACCAATTTTTTTAACGTTTTATTTATACTTGAACTGATTTTATTTATACTTTTTTAGTGTTTTTCTAAGTTTTTCACTGATAAAAACGGATGAAAGCGTATGAAAATGGACAAAATGGACAAAAACTTGGGAAAATGTAAAAAAGCATACGCAAACGTACAAAAACGGACGAAAACGTATAAAAATGTTCAAAAAAGGATAAAAACGGATCAAAACGTACGAAAACGTTCAAAACGTACCAAACGTACACAAATGTAAAAAAATACGGTAAATAAACATATAAAAAGTTAAAAATAAAAAAGAACAAAACAATAATTAAAAATTAAAAAACAAAAAAAATTAAAAATTTTAGGAAAAATTAACGAAGCAAACCAGGGACCATTTATGAAACACTTATAAGGGTATTTATGTCATTTCCACCATCTAAATCAGCAATTAACGATCACCGTAAAAACTTAGTGGTCAAGGGACCAAACCCGATATAGGTTAGAACCACAGGGAGAAGATCCGTTAAAAATAGTTTCTAGGGACCAATTTCGTTAAACCCGACAAACCACAGGGACGATTTATGCAATTAACGACGATTTATGCAATTAACTCTTTTGCCTTTGTATGGTATCTAGGTCAGCCTAAAATATGTCAATATAGTCCGAAAGAATCAAGAAACTATAACGGGAGGCATGATGCAAACAAAAACAAAAACAAAACTATGGTTCTTGTGTAAGAATTAGAAAACAGTCGTAAGAGAAAAGCTTATCAGTTATCATGATTGATCCACTAAACATGCTTAAAACATGATCGACCTCTTTTTTGTTAGTTTTGTAGGTTCCTCCTCTCTGCTAAAACTATCAAAATCAGAATCTGAAACTAGGATCTACATCCAATGACCAAGCAAACTTAGCTAGTAGAGACTTGTTAAAGATCTGCACCACATTCAGGAAAATAATTAGATTAAGCTTAAGAAGGTGTCAATGAACTAAGAATACACTTTAGACGAAAGTTGACCTGTTTTTGTTACTAGCTAACTATTTTTATTAGTCCGTGTGACTCAGAGATAAAAATGGATAAATGGTTGGAAATTGCCAGCTGAAAGAAATATAAACATAAAAACGTTGACAAGGTTTTTTATTACCTTCTCAATGGGAACTTCATGCCGCTTACACCATGCCACAGTTATCCTAGGATCAAGGTAGTTAATTCTTGAAGTGCCCAATGCTACCGTTTTTAAATCTTCCTTGGTCTCTCTGTCACGTTCTATTTTCTCAATTTTTGCATTAGTTTGAGCTATCTTCTTCTCTAGCCTGCATAATGTTACAAAAATAAAATAACCTGTAAAGAGAAGGTGGGTATCTGTGGCATCAAAATGCAAGAAGATAAGTGATATTACGCTTCAGGGTTCAAGTTCCTCTTTGGTTTTCCATCAGAGTTATTTAATAGAGGCTTCCCTTTCTTTGAACGAGCCAAATCAGTTTCCAATTCTTTTATAACACCCTATAAACGAGAATACCCAAAGGTCAGATTATATGGTCCAAATTTGTGACAGCCTATGATAGTTGCAACAGGGAAAAAAATGAATTCTAATACGTTACCTTTAATTCGTCTATCTTCTCATTTAGCCTCGTCATTTGTGCACTATGAGACTTTGAAACACTACGTTGATGATTACATATTATTGCGACCTGCGAAAATCAGTAAGCAATGTCATATTGAAAATTATTATCCGTTGAAGAAATAAAGTCTCAAGACAGTTGCAGAACATTACCTCCTTATTTGCATGCTGGTAAACGACTATATTTTCAGCAAGATTGCCACCCTTTGTTTCCTTACTCAACTGCAATCAGACAAAAAAGTAAGTTCGTGGCTGCAACTACTTGCTTGCCCGCTGTCACCATTACTTAGTCTTGAGAATTTGTTATTACTTCTAAGTTCAGATATATATTCTTTAAGCTTTTACATCATAATTATCTATTGTTAATACTGTTGACATGCTATATAGGCGTATAGCTCTTGATATAGTTTACAACTTCTCTAAGAACAAGATTTATCGATTATGAAGTTTGAAATTAGCTCTTTTGTCACCTAAAAGTCATTTTTAGAATTTGTCAAACACAGAAACAGGGAATTTTGTATATAAATATCACGAGTTTCTGTAATGATGACACTGGGGATGCAAATGTAATTTCATACATTCCTCAAAATAAAATGATGCAATATTTGCAGAAAATACTATGATAAAAGATTTGCAGTTTTCATCGGACAGTGAGCATTAAAAATGCCATGCATCTTACCATATCATCCAAAGTGTAGGATGCATTATAAGTACGAAAAACTTTTGCTGTAAGGCCAGGCATGAGTTCCTTTAGATGAGCGTTCAGTTTACTTGTATCCAGCTTGTCGAAAAGATCATCGCTGCCCTTTTTTCCTGAGTTAAGTAGAAAAAGGTCAAACATATGGTTCAAGAGTCATAGAAAACTGATAATGCCAAAAAAAACATATTGTAGGTGTCAATTTTAACCCGTTAACACATGAATAGGTTGTTTCAGGTATGTTTAGTCGTAGATGGGTAGAACTGGCCAATTATAATATTTTGTTAAAAAGAGAACACGCCAAACAGATTACAAGCCGTCCAAAGTGTATTTCTAGTGCTCACATCCTCCTATGGGTTTTATAGATTCAGACTATTATTGTAATAACAAAGTTTCTTAGAAAAAACATTCAAATATGTAAAATGAAAAAAAATTGCAGGTGACCCGGCCCAGTTAAACCTGAACTTTCCAATTTGCCACCTCTAGAAAGTGTCAACTGACCTGTTCGGAACTGTTGAATTGCCTTGAACACGGGAAGTTCTACTTCAACCTCGTTCTGGTATCTTATAGAATCTTTACCAAGAAAGTCAAACTGGAGAAAATTCAAAACCTCATATCATTATTTGTTCTTACATGGATACAAATGCATTAGGACTTTCTTATTATACAGCACACAGAAGATTGACATAAACAGACCTTTAAGATATTTGGATGGCACGGTTCCACATTTTCCACTTTCAGAGTGCAGCACCCTACTGTATCAGCTTCATCATCATCCTGCAACCCAAAAGTTCATCAGGAAAAAAATCACAGTAATCGTTCTTTACTTATTTATTTTGCTAGTACTATTCCTTGACTAAGCAAGTAGTTTAGTTTTGAATGTAAGTCAAAAAGTGAAACCAAAACCAGACATATAAGTAACACAAAATTATCTTTGATTATGAGGAAATCTGAAACGGAAATTTGATGCATTTACTTAGATATGGGGGGACAGGAGGTATCCAAAGCTTCTGTTCAAGTTATTTTGTATAACCTAAACTTAGGCCTACTTGATATATATATTAAGGGAACCATAAAGAACACTAAAGAAACACACTTAGGTTAAACATGCTCTGAACTGTGCAGCATGTACAAAATAGAGAGAAAGAACATCAACAACAGTACCTTCTCATTTCCTGCCCTGAGTGCGAGTTTATCAATGAGATAAGTAGCCACTGCTACTTGCCTCTTTGTTGCATCCTTATTTCCAAAATCTTTAGTGTAAGCAGTTCTAATGCCTTGTATGTACCCCTATAATCAAGATTTAGATTCGATTAGTTGGTGAGAAATCAGAAAAATAGAATTTTTCAGCAATTTGACGCATCACTTAAGTTTGTTACTTTCTAATAAAGCTAGTAACTTTGACCCATTTACTTATGAATTGGTCAATTCAAGGTTTATCACAGGTGAAACAGGTACACTAAAAAGATTAGCATAAAAAACGGGTTGAATGAGTCAAATGCGTTGTGCGGGTCAAAAATTCACCATGCGTGTATTAATTCTGGATAAAATCTCGAAAAATTATTTTATGTAGAGAGTTTGATTAATGTTAATACAATTGAACTTTTGCAATCATATTTGACAAGCTAACTAGTTATAGAAAAACACAACTTTTTAACATTAGATGTTTCAGGTCAACCCAACCTGACACCAACATGTATTGAAAATCATCCATTTTAACACATTTGGCCACCTCTACATGTAAGTAACATCCATCAGACCCACCTTCAACATCCTCGCCTTCTCATATTTTTCCTTATCGCTTTGACCCTTTAAGGAACTGCTAGCAGCTAAGAACACGTACTTGAACTCCTTTGCAGTGATGGGATCAATCCAATATGCTAACCAAGTAACAGTATTGTCATGCCTAATCTCTTTCCAACTGCAAGATGTAGAATTAATTTTTTACTTGTGGGTTTCATCTGGGGGACAGTGAGTTATTTCCTAAGAGAGAAGATAAACAGAAAAGGAGCAAGACAAACCTTTCACCATTAATGGGACACTCTGGGATTGGAGCATTCTTGCCAATGTTTATGGTAATATCACTTGGATGGATACGTTTTTTCAGCTTTCCCATCTAGAAAACAATGACAGTTGAATTTTCAGGAGTAAAGAAAATTCCCAAAATTGAGCAAAATGTTTGACTTTTTGACATGTATCAGACACTCTTAATATGGAAGACAAATGAAAGAATATTTTGGACACAAATCAAAGCCATTAAAAAGTTATATAGATGATAATAGGATAATATGTAATTTTTAGTTGGATTCCGTATAAAAGGAGAACTTTGCAATCTTCATAGGACACATGAAAATTTTTTAGATGATTTAACTCAAACTTTTTATTAGAGGGATCAGGTTATCATTCAAACCTTTGGATGTTCCCCACGGCCTCGAAATAACCCAGGTGGCTCAACTCTGAAATTTCCAACCTACATCATCAATTAACGAATATATACTTAGGCACTTATATGAAAGAGAAAAAAATGATCATGACATGTTTGAAGCCACAAGAATGTCCACGATCAATCATTAAACCATAGTAAAGAGAACTTCATACTGTTAAAATAACTAAAGCTAGAGACAATACCTTCTCTTTGACACCATCAACTATTGCCCACATATACTTCTCCTCTAGCTTCATCTTCTCTTCTCTCAATGCCTTTTTCTCCTACAACAGAGACTCTTGCATTAATAATTTTCGTGCATCTGGCCAGTTAGCTAAACTGTTTTGACTATAACTCATTTGTCTAAAGAAAAGTCAAATATCTAAAATTACCAACAATTATCTTATAACAATCGAACGGATCATAGAGACCCTTTGTGTTAACCAATAATTTATTATATCATAATGATTACAGTCTGTTTAAGCAAAACTTACTTCCGTACTCATTTGCTTCTTTTTATCTTTTTCTGCCTGATGCCACTCATATATTGGTTTAAAATCACAGTTATCCAAATTCTGGATCGTGTGATTTTTTCCCAGTATATTTCGCCAGTCACTCCAAAAATTCTCTTTAAATTGAGGTTTGCTCATATAATCAGTATCTAACATTACTGCAAACATTGTCGCTACCTATAATGTTCCAATATGCAACATAAGTAAACAATAATAACAACATATAGAAAGAAAGTTAAATTCAAAAGCATATAACGTTCACCTCTTCCTGTTCAGGAGTCAAATCAACAGGCTTCCCTTTGTAAAGCATCTTGACCCCGTGAGGCTTATATGCAGGTGGGAATATTACACCGTTGTGAACCAAGCTTGTCCATTTTTTCCCTTCACCGGACCCAGGTGGGACTTTTGATGGATTAGAGTCCTTGAAATCTTTCACTATCTTCTTTGACTTCTTGTTCGTTTGTTTCAAAGCAGAGGAATAATTTCTCGTCACTTTCTGATTTACAGACGACGATTTACTACTCAACGGGGCTTGCTTCTTTGTTTTCTGATCGGGAACATCATCATCGTCGTCGTCATCATAAGCATCATCATCACAATCATTATCATCATCATCCTCATCGTCATCATCATCATCTGAATTGGTTTCTGCTTTTAAAGGCACTGGTGTTGAAGAATCTGAAAGCTTTGACTTCTTAATTGACGATTGAACTGAAGCTTTATCCTCATCTAATGGTCTTTTATTCGAACCAGTATACTTGGATTGGTTATCCTTTATTGCGGCACCATTTTGAAGAACTTTTTTGGTGAGCGATGACCCCGCATCGGGTTTGGAGAGAATCTTTGAACACAAAGGTTCATCACTATCAGAATCTTCATCCGAATCTCTGATTGGTTTATGATCCTCATCAGATGAATGACTCATTTTTCGTCAACTTGTTGTAATATAACACCTCAATCTCTAGACAGCTTGCCCTTAATGCTTTTAGTCGAAGTTGACCGACCTGTTTGCAAATAATAAAATTAATGAAACTGTAACAAAATACATGTACATAATGCCAAATGACTATTCAAAGAACAGCTTATTGCAAGCAGTCAAGATGCTCAAGGTCGCAGAAAAAAAAGCATGATATATTGACATCGCTGAAGGGCATTGTGACAAAATCATAAGTCCGAGTCACAAAAATAATCCCTTTGAAAAACCAAAATGGCAAAACAAATTGGAATACGCAATTCAATTTCCATCATATAATCATGTAATTGAGGCCTAATTATACTTTCAATTCCCGTATCTCCCTGCATTTTCTCAAAGAGGCTGTTCTCATGACCCAAACTCACGACCTTAGTAACATAATAAAGTAACCTACAAAGTCATCTATAATACATCCTCTTATGGGATAAGAACTCAACATAAAAGCACTTCTCACCCAAAACAGCATACCTAAACTATAACGTCATTGCCGTCACAAAGATGGTTCGTGTACAACAGTCATAAAATACAATGCAAATAGAAACATGAATAAACATGCAAAGACATTGGCATACATAAATACCTATGTTCTGAGATAACCAAAGTACCAAACCGGTCTAAAATATACATTTCTCATTGCATCACTTCAATACAAACACCTGCAGTAAAATTCCTAAATCGAAAACACATGTAAAATAAGGCCCCGCAAGCTAACACAACTAACTAACAAGCAAATTTCAGTAGTCTTTATTGCTTTTAGTTGAGGTTGACCTGTTTGCAGATTATATAAAGAAAACTGTAACAAAATAAAGATACACATATACAATATACAATGTCCTAAATAAAATCTAAAGAATATGCAAGTAGCCATGACAAAAGGGTACTGTGACAAGATCATAAGTTCGAGTCACCAAATACAACCCCTACTAAAACTGCAAGCAGCAAAACAAAGAGGATATACACATTTCAGTTGCCATCACGTAACCATGTAACCTAAAATCTAATTAGATTTTCAGCTTCAAGACAGAAAAAAAAGTATAAAACAGGAAAGAAGAGTGCTGTTATAATTCTTCACTTACGTTATTTAAAATACCAATTGACATAGCACACAACTACAATCATAACAAGTCATCAGTAACGAACTCATGATACTTTCTTTAACATAGAAGTGAGCTCGTTAATGTCATGTCGCTCTATTAAAAAACTACTAAAACTATTTCAAAAATGTGATCTGTTAATGCCGTATCTCCCTGCGTCATCTTAAAAAGGTTGTCCCCAAGATCAAAATTCCCGACATTTGGAAACCCGCACCTTTATCTATATAACATCATATTATGTGGTAAAAACTCAAGATAAACAAGGTTTCACTAACAAAACAAAATAACTAGCAAAACTCATAAGCACACAATTAAAATCCTATGAACAAGTCACCAGTTTAGACAATGCAGGTACTTTCTTCCACAAAAAAGAAAAAAGTCAACGGTATCCAATCCCGTCTTCCACGGGGTAATGGAGGAGGTGAGATGTAGACAACCTTACCCATGCCCGAAGGTAGAGAGGCTGCGAGGACCTCAGGCCTTGAGGGGGTGAGGATCAAACCCTTGACCTCTGTCGGGAGGGGGTTTTCTAACTGCTCTTAAAAAAAGGTCTTCTTAAAGGCATTTGGCTCTATTTTAAAACTAGTGAAAACAATAATCTTTCAATCTGATAATGCCGTGCCTCCCTGCATTATCTCAAAAAGATTATTCCGATGACCCAAACTCACGAGACCTTCGTAACATAATAACTAAACCTATGATACATCCTCTTACGTGGCATATACAGCATCTCTCGCCCAAAAAAAAAAAAAAATCCCTACACCATAACCTCACAAAAACAGTTGGTTTACAGGCGTCAAATAAACGAAACTATAATCATCCTCCTATGGAGCGAAAAAACAACATAAGGGTAATTCTCGCAACAAAAACACATCAATGAGAATGCAACTACAGACAAAGACATCAACAAGAAAACTAATACGTACGTTCCGATTTCGGACATGATCTCAGTTCAATATAGGGTTTGTAAATAACTAAAGTGATACTCCGTACAAAACTCACAATGTAACAGAACTAACAAACAACCAAAATTCAGTTACAACTAACAATGAGAAATTTTTATTACGTACTTATTAGGTGTTAAGAATTTTGTAATGTGGATTATAATAATGGATGAAAAATAGGTACCGATCGCGTAATGTGTTTCAAGGGGCGGGAAGGAGAGAAAAAAGATAGCACAAATTTTGGGGAATAAGAATAGATATATAGAAAAAAGATTGCGGGTAATTTTGTGCTATGGGATGGGTTAAGGGGATGGGTTTTTTGGGCTATGGTAGTTTTGGGCTTTGGTTTTATTATTAACCTACTGAATTATTTTGGAGAACAAGGAGGATAGTACGTGCGTCGCGGCGGAGCGTAATTTTTTTGCGAAAGTGAGAATGTGTCCGTGCGTTGCGGCGGGGCTGACTTGTATTCAACGTATGTATTTTATTTCACTGGGTATTTTTTTAACAATCCCGGAATTTGAATCAGTATTTGTCGTTGGGGCGAGTATAGTACTTTTTACTTATTTGGTTAACAAAATATGTGGTATTCGTATTTATATAATATGACATTTACCTGGAATCATATACTAAATGTATTTACTTATTAAAGTTCATAAACGTTAACGGGGCTTGAAAGACCAAAACAGCGTGACTTGAATTTTTGGGCGAGCGAACGACTTTTAGTATGTATATTATAAATATAAATATGAATGTGAAATATGTTTTTAAATACAGTCGTAAATGGCAAAAAAATATAGGTTATTTATATAATTTTAACTTTAATAGAATTGTACGTTTCTGACCCCTGTCGTTTATTTTAAAGTTATTAGGTAGTTTAGGGTGTGTTTTGAAGATTTATTTTATAAAAAATATATATATTAAACTTCAACATTTTTTATAAAATTGTACGTATGTCAGAAGCATTGCAATATTGGGCTCGTTTTGTTCGCAATTGAAAGATCTTTCCGCGAGTATTTTTTGATCTAAATGAATCGGTAGATATGTGTTATACATTTGATAAATAAAGTTTACTATATAAAAAGTCGTAAATAGTTAAAAGTTCAGGGAACGTTTTGTAAATTTTCTTTTTTTTCTTCTATTTATATTAAACTTCAACATTTTTTATAAAATCGCATGTATGTCAGAAGCATTGCAATATTGGGCTTGTTTTGTTCGCAATTCGAAGATCTTTCCGCGAGTATAAATTATTGCAATGTTAAAGGTAGTTTTTGTAATTAGCGCATAGTTTAAGAGTACTTTTATAAATTATTTATTTATTAATCCTTTTGGGAATTTGGGTTGACACTTTCGTTAATGGGCCTGCTTTATTTGGGTCGTCGAAAACGACGACGTTTTAAACGTCAATTGAGTAATGCTATAATATAATGGAGACTAACGAGGTTTGTGAACTCGCGCTACGCCACGGCGGGGTGTTTGCGTATTGTGTCGTTTTACGGTTATTTGATACTTGTTGTGACTCACTGAATAACGAATTGCTATGTATATGCGTGAAAATTAGTTAAGACGGACTTAGTCAGTTTTTGATGGACCAAATAAAAATATGTTAAAGCCCATTCTAAAAAAACAAAAAAAATAACCCAAGCGCAAGCCCATGCCCAAGTGACCCGCAAGCCCAAGCCCAGACGCGAGCCCAAGTGCGTGATGATTGTATTGTTTATATAATATTTTAATATATAATAGCATGTTACACATTTAGATGTCTATGGGTGTAACGGCTTGTTTGATACGCTGGAATAAAATGTGAGAGTAAGGGAACTAGGGTCTTTTTTGTTGTTTGTTTCACATACGGAAAGAAAACCAGGAATTAAAACATCATTCTCTTTCCTGCTTATTTGAGGAGGTTTGATTTTTAACTATGCTTAACATCTTAAAATGTGCCCCAGGGGCACATGTTAAGGTGAGGACACAAGCTGTGTGTCACAGCCTGATTGACCAGCAGTTATTGTTATTAATCATTATCAGACCGCACAAATAACTGTTGGCCAATCAGGCTATGACACACACCCTGATGTCCCCACCTTAACATGTGCCCTTGGAACACATGTTAGAAAAACCCTTTTATAAAATACCATAGTTTTATTATTAGCGGACACGTGTTAGCTATTAGGGAACATTTCAGGTTTGTTGCTCTTCTCATCAAGCTCATTGGGTTGAATCCATATTATAAAAAAACCCAAGATCAATATAGTTAATAGCAAAGAAGGTAAAAGAAATAGAATTTTATGGATGGATATTACATGAAGATGTGAATATGCAAACCCAATGGATATGGCTACACATTATTCTTTAGATGGTTACTAAGTCATAACAAATGAGTTTAACAAAAAAATGTGTAACACAAAGTTTAACAAAATAATTTATGAATGAGTTAGTAAATATCAGCATTCTCATTCAATTATCTTTTGAACCAAACAGGAGAATCATTAACCTGATATCATATTTGCTCGATTCTCTATTTGTATCAAACGGTGTAATCTAATTTCTTTCTCTGAGGTTATTCTCATTATTTATGATTTTATTCTTTGCTGCAATTTCATTATGTGCTATTCAGTCTTACCAAACGCCCCCTAAGATATGATGGTTAGGATAAAGAGTATGTATGCTGTAAGCTGTGTAAATTGTAAGCTGAATGCAAAGCTGTTAACATGAGCTACAAGTTGTATTTTTTTCAATAAAAGTGTTTGATAAACTAGCTATTAATTGTGATTATGTGATGTAAAATGTCATAAAAGGACATATATATAATTGTAAACCAATGTAGAATATACAGATAATAAACTAATTATATTAATTATAATCGTAGTGCTTAAGAAAACATGATTGTAATAGTCATTGACGACATGCATTCCATATTGATGTACCTTGAGAGATATTCTCAATGTTTGTTTGATGGCCACGAACATCGTGAAGTTCATCAGGTGGTATGTAATTTGGATGCTCGATCGTAGTAAACATCATATCTTCTTCATCACTATTACGAATGTAGTTATACATACTAAATTAATATATTATGATCCTATATACAGTTGGAAAAGCAAACATAAGTTGCATACTAATTTTGATACTTCTGGTGCTACTGATTTACTTCTAGTGCTAGTGATTTATCCCTCTATAGTTAAATGGTAAACATAGTTGCATACTAATTTTGATATTAAACTGTTGGACCAAATTAGAATTATTTTTCTCATATTGACCCGATCAGTAACTAGAGATAAATCATTAGCACCTATCGGACCTTAAACCCAAAACCTCTTCTATCTACCATAGATGCAAAACCTTTCGCTAACATAGAAGCAGGTGACGCGTATTAAACCATATTCACGATTCTTGAAGTGGGGTGTTCATACTTATTAGAGCCCAAGGTTTCTTTCAACGAGCATAAAATTAAGTCTTGGATGCTCAAATGTTTTCGCGATTCTTCTATCTACATCCATGGTTTCAGGAGTTTTAGACGCTCAAATATATATAGACAAGCATTAGTTTTTCTCATCTATGACTAATAAAGTATTACATAAACACAATAGTATTTCACATTCATGTACGCATATATATTATATATATATAACACTAACACAATAGTTTTTTATTCATACCGAAACATATGCAGATGCAAGCATCCTAATATGGGTCCCAATATGGGTTTTATGTTAGAATACCTGATAATTTTCTAAGGAGCGGTTGTGGGCAAGTGACTAATGTATAAAATTTGTTTACGAAGTAATGAATGCCTCATGCAAGAGAATGTCAAGTCACATAGTAAATTAGTAATTATAAGACGATGGATCAAAAAAGTAAACAACTACTCTCTTTTTCCTATGATGTAAATCACTAATCATAAAACACTAATCACTACATGAGTCTGGCATTCTAGTACCGTAACAAAGAACAGATAAACCACTTTCTTACTTGAAGACCTAATTCCATTAAATCTAACTTTCTTACGTAAAGATAGAAGAAGCAAAACTAGTGTATTTTAGAGAATGTTGAAAACGAATACATACCTGGGTGATCAACTGTTTTGGAATACGTGCTGTTACTTTTGATTGTTGAAGAGAGCAAATTAGGGTTGTGGGGAAGATGGTTTATACGTGTTTTTTATATAAGGTTAGAGGTATATGGGTAATTTTAGTTTTTAACAGCTCTAGAATATTTAGAACGCTCTTCATACGAGCTGTTAATTTTGGAGCTATTTGTTTGAACTAAAAGCTAATAACCTGCCTATCCAAACCGAGCTATTAAATTTGATGAAGATTATTTTTATAACAAAAAGCTAATAGCTCATAAAAAACTCCGTAACAGCTCTTGCCAAACAGACCCAAAAAATTACATTTATATCTATACTAGTATCTTTTAAAAGAGTCTTTTAGTTGACATCATCAATAATGAAATTGAGTCATTTCATTGGATAATTAAAATTGAAATAGAAATTGACTGTGCTTTTTTATAAATGGCTCAAATACTGTTGGAAACACAAAAAGTGTCGGTAACTTCCAAGTTGTAATAGGTCTTAGCTCGTAGATTATGTCATGTTAAGTATATAAGCTAATCCGGCCCAAGGCCCATGGGAAGCCCATCATAGCCTATGGGCCGGCCATCATGTAACTATATAAGCCCTCTCCTAGCCTTGGAGAGGGGTTGGTTGTTTTATTTCTTCCATATTTCCATATAGTAATAACACCATCCATTCCATATACTTTCTCTCACTAAACATCACAACCCACATCTCTCTCTCTTATTCTTGGTATATCATTAGATTACATGTTTCTTCAATTGGTATCAAAAGCCATGGCTACATACTCTTGGGTCGGTTTTATTTATGTCCGGATGGTCTCGAATTAGTCTCAAA
Source organism: Tanacetum coccineum (assembly GCA_026074375.1). Lineage (NCBI taxonomy): Eukaryota > Viridiplantae > Streptophyta > Magnoliopsida > Asterales > Asteraceae > Tanacetum > Tanacetum coccineum. The sequence goes on along the minus strand of BQNB010057603.1, from coordinate 4,755 downwards.
TCTGTCACTTATTTGTGTTTGTTGTTTCGTGTGCTACAGCTTATTATAAGCTTATCCACTTCTTATTTTTCGTTTTTTTTAAAAAAAACTAAGAGATATTGTTTTTTTTTTGTCGTAAATTTTTATATTTTAATAACAGTTTTGTTATTTTTTTGGTCTTTTCATTTCCCAAAATACTCAACAGATGAGCTTATTAAAGTTTTTTTTTGTTGTTTTGTGGTTTGCTTATCTTCCTGTTGGTGGTCCACAGTTCTACATGAAATGAAGAAGACAAAGAAGTGAACCGAACTAGTTCATTCTTTGTTCACCGATCTAGTTAAGATTAGTTTGAACCGAACGAGTGTACACCCTTGTGGACCGAACGAGTGTACACCCTTTGTGGACCAAACGAGTTTTAAACAGTGAGAACCGAACGAGTGAGTGAAACAAGTGAAGCCGAACAACTCATGTTCTTTGAGAACCGAACCACTCCAAACCGATCACTCACTGAGTCACGAGAGTCAGTCAATACCGAGTCTAAAATTAACTGAAAGGAAGAAGTGAGAGACAGACTAGACTTAACCCAAAAACCTAATTCATTACAACAACATCAGCAACATAACAGCCACAACAACAAATTCACAACAAATCCAACTAATCCTATAAACCCACCTTCACAATCATAATCCCACAACCTCACATCCTCTCACTCCAAACAATCACAACAAGACTCGAGACATATACAAGTAAAAGGATCTCAGATTGTTCAAGATTAATTACAAATCTTATAAAGATTTTTTTGAACAAACCTCATCATTGATCTGAAAGAAGATGCTACTTCTCTTTGTTATACGAAATTAAAGATTGGTTTATAACACTTGGGTTATAACCTTTCTTTATTTCGATTGGGAAAACAAGAAAACGAATCACATGTTAACCTACCCGAGACCTCCTTTAGAGATCTTGAAGACACATGATGCATTTTGTGGCTCAGACTTTCTTATTGGTGGTTTGCAATGATAAAACAAATAATGAAAGACTTGAGATTCATCTTGAAGTTATGAAAAGAAGTATCATGGATGGGATTTGCTTCGTGGATGTGACTGGATATCCTCACGATTTAAACCACAAAAAGATGATATGGTATGTGTGATTTGGTTCGAGTGTCTGTTGATGTATATGAAATTATTGAAGAATGAAACAAGGTTGGTAGATCTTTGTTTTTTTTCATATGTAGAGAGAATGAGAGAGTGGTAGGCGAATGGTTAAGGGAAGAATGATTAGGGTTGCACTAAATTAGGGATTTGGGTATCTTATACTCTACCATAGTGTATGGATCGGGTTGATAGATTTGTTACAGGCCGGGTATAGCACAAGTTAAATGGGCTGGGAGTTTAGTTAAAATCATGGGCCGAATTTACTTTGTTATGTTGAATTGATGGACCAAATTATCAAATGGGCTGGCATATATAATACCGAAAGTCTTTTTGGTATTAAAAGGATTTATGAGCAAAAATTTTGGTGGTTAAGGTTAATGATTATATTTGAAGTTAAAATGACAAAGTGACAATTTTCTAAGTGACGAGGCCAGGATCAATTTGGATAATGAATCATGAAACTTAAAGGCTAGATTTGGAATTAATTTTTTGTGACTACGGAGTTGATCGGGTATCAATTATTTGAGATTGAAGTGGCATTTCACGAAGGCGTGTTCTTATTCTATCTTGAAGTCGGGGTTGGCTGGATGCATTATTTCAATGTTAACTTGCTCGAGCTTAATTTAAGTTGAAGACTTAGTTTATCTAGTTTCCAGCAATCAAGGGGTGGATGGTTGATGACCTGGTTAACTATCACTTAAAGGAGTTACGTTGTAGTACTCAGTGTCACACGCTAAGACGTTGTGGATAATCGCAAGAGGTGATGAAAGTCTCATACTTTAGGAGGGGTATTGAGTACTTAGAGATTTGCTTGGAGCAAAAATTCTATACACCGTTCTTCTAACATTAGCGCAAGCTTAAGTCACAAGAACGGGAAATTCTACTTCAGTTTCAAGTTTGGTATAACGGGTTTACTTCATCAGTGGTTACTTCAAATAGCCTACAAAACGGTTAGTAAAATGATAGCCAGAGAGAGGTTATGAGTAAAGAATTGATCAGCAATTGATTTTCACGAGATAGATCTGAGCTAATTTATTCTTCACACAAGTACTGAAGTACATGTGTGTCCAAGGTGTTGCTGATTCTGACGTGTCGAAACCAGCAAGGGGGGAGGAGAAGATTCACCCTTGAATCGTTGCCTTTCTTTTTCTTGAAAGCTTGACATGGGGCATCTTTCTTGAATTTTTTTAAGTTAGGCCATGCCGGGAAGACTAATGTCATAACCGCAGAGAATATCAGCGCTTTAACTTATGGCTTTTGGGTGCATCTCTTCAGACACATAGGGGAAGTGATATCTTAAGAACTTTAATATACATTATTTGAATTTCCAGGGGGAAGATTGGTGAAGAATTATCACAGCGTGAGAAGATACGTGTTGATTCAAAATAATGCTTACCCCAAACGATCAATCACTAACTTTTCTAAAGGATCATTAAGAATTATGTGGTAACCTAACCAGTTCCGTTGTCACTAAATTATTCTAAGCGAAGTAAGTTTAGCTTGAAAACCGCTCAAGAGAGGATTTGCTATTTGGGGAAGCTTTGAAAGCTCTAAATACGAATATGTGGCATAAATTAGGGGGAAGTCAGATTCATTGCTAGTTTGAGGGGGAAGCTTCTAAAGCTTCTAAATCAAGAAATATGGCGGCAGAATTAGGGAGCTAATTCAAAGCTTCTCCTATCTCCGAAGTGAAATGGGGTTACTTTTGTTCGTGCCTATTACAGTATTTCTCCTACAAAGTACTACAAAGATGATTCATGTTGGAGTGCAGACTTGAAGTTAAACACCACAGAAGACGTCATTAACATATGAAGCTTCATGGAAGCTCTTGTTCTTAATCATTATGTACTTGTTAGGAAAATATTGTAAGTAATTCCGTATATCGTCCCGTGGGGGAAGATTGTTGGGAATTCAGTTTTACGTGACGACATTACGGAATTACCATAGTTTATCATAGTCTCATACACAAGGACTAGAATAGGCAACTATGTATAGTTTAGAGGCGTATGGGCTATATATACCCCTCTATGGCTTCCATAGAGGAGTTGAGTTATTTGTATCTTTCATTCATATCCATCTAATATCAAGTTCATCTTCCATCTCCCTACTTTCTCTCACTAAAATGGCTATCATGTGGTTTGACTCTCCAAGACCACCGGATCATAGATTACATGAATCTTCAATTCATTGAAGGATTCATGAAAACTATGATCCGGTGGTCTTGGTGAGTCAAACCACATGATAACCATTTTAGTAAGAGAAAGTAGTGAAATGGAAATGGATTTGATATTTGATGGAAAATGAATAAAAGATACAAATGACTCAACCCTTCTAATGACTCAACCCTTCTATGGAAGCCATAGAGGGGTATATATAGCCCATACGCTTCTAAACTATACATAGTTGCCTATTCTAGTCCTCGCGTATGTGACGATGATAAACTATGGTAATTCTGTAATGTCGTCACGTAAAAGTGAATTCCCAACAATCTTCCCCCACGGGACGATATACAGAATTACTTACAATAATTTCCTAACAAGTGCATAATGATTAAGAACAAGAACTTCCATGAAGCTTCATATGCTGATGACGTCTTCTGTGGTGTTTGACTTTAAGTCTGCACTCCAACATGAATCATCTTTGTAGTACTTTGTAGGAGAAATACTGTAATAGGCACGAACTAAGTAACCCATACACTTTTGGTTAAGGAGAAGCTTATGAATTAGCTTCCCCCTAATTCATACCACATTTTCTTGATTTAGAAGCTTTTAAAGCTTCCCCCAAACTAGCAATGAATCAGCTTCCCCCTAATTCATGCCACATATTCATTATTTAGAAGCTTTCAAAGCTTCCTCCCAAACAAGCAATCCTATCTTGAGCAGTTTCAAAGCTTACTGACAAGCTTAGAATAATTAAGTGCACAGCGAAACTGGTAGGATACCACATCAAATATTACTGCTCCTTTAAGAACAAGCTTAGTGATTAACCGTTTAAGGAAGCATTTATTAAATCAGTAACCAATCTTCTCACGCTTAGAATAAATATTTTTACAACACTTCCCCCTAGTATCTTAAATGATGCATACTTGAAATCACAAGATATCTCTACCCCTATGTGGTTGAATTAGTGCACCTGAAAGTTACAAGTTAAACACTGATTTTCTTTGCGGTTATGACATTTGTCTTCCCGGAATGGCCTAAAATCAAAGAAGGCTATGGACTCTATCACGTGTACTTGTTGTACGTTCTAGTGTATCTACTCCTTCCCCCTTGCTGGTTTCGATACCTCGGAATCAGCAAAACCTTGTACGCACAAATACTTGAGACCGTGTTCAAAGAATTAATAAGATTAAATCTATTCTGTGAGAATCAACTTCAAGGCATTTAAAACTATGAAAGTATTTCCAAGCATTCCTAAGTCTTTTACAAACTATGAGGTGTTGGCAATATTGATCAAATGTAGTTTAAGGTCTGAATTCACTAAGTCTCTAAGTCCATAAAGATTTAAACAAATGACATCTAAAGCACTTGAAGTTAATATAAATCTAAAATGCAACAAAGATTTAAAGAAAAATAAAAGGAAAGTGTCAGCTTAACAAATAAGCTCTATAAGCTCGTAG
>BQNB010057602.1:0-38143 GCA_026074375.1 Tanacetum coccineum | reverse complement strand
ACCATCTAGAACAACGAGAAGTCGAACCTGTAGCACAATGTACAATTATGTAAGTGTAACAGATACACGGCGGAAAAAAGTTGGAGTTATATCCATTGCTATTTTTAGCATTAAAATTTGTTTGATGTTGTTGGTTTTTTAGTTAAGTGACATATTATAGTGAATTTGTTATTATAATGTGTTTCTATTCTTGGTTTATTAGAATATTGGTCCAAAAATGCAATATGGAAATAACAAACTGCATAGATAGACATTTGCGTAAGCATACTTTCATTAAGATGTTCATTAGAAGACCAACCTAACCACTAGACACATTAACCACATAAGACAACATAACATAACCTTAAGTTGTTAGAGGATGATTCGCTAGACAAAAGAAGCAAAAAAGAACATAACAAAACCCTAACAACTAGAACACAAAAGAAACAGTTGACAGAAGATGAGTTTGAGCACTAAAGATAACATGACTGGAGCATCACTGGCGGCGCAGCTTAGCAATAAAAGAGATTTTCTTCAAGACCTTGAGTTGCGTTTCATTGATTAGATTTCTCCAACTAATCATCCTGAAGCTCCTTAAGAAATTTGAAAGATTGAGCAACAACATTTGACCCATACAAAAACCTTTGCATCTCCATGATTTGCTCCCGCCTCTCTTGACAAGGAACGGTAAACTCTTGGCACATTACATATGTTTCCCTAACTAACTTAAAATACCTTTCATTATCAGTCTCAAACAACTAAACCATCATGTCTCTCACTTGAATGGAGTTTGCAGAAATAGCTAGATGCCTTACTTGAGACATTTTTGTTGAAGGTAGTTCTAAGTATGTGTAAAGGTTTTTCAGTTGAATGTGATATGAAAATAGGGTGGGTAGTGAAGCAAATAATAAAGGGAAAAAACTTATTAAAGTAATGGAAATTGATAAGTATATAGGTGAATAGTGAGGTCATTTCAAACTAGAATAAAAGGCCAATTAATTGTGATTAGAAGTTTTGAAATGAGATTGACAGAGTAATTCAAAAGGTCAAACCAATTGTGGCCACTCAATACTTTAATCTTATACCAAAAACCAATGCTAATTTTAGAATTCAGTTGGTAACAAATGGAATGACACTGTAGTTAGTTACAAAGGAAGTTAGTCACAAGTAACTATTAATTGGTTTAAAATAAGGAAGTGTATACTTCTGTTTATGGTTATTGGTGACTTTGTAAATTATTTACTCAAGTTTAAGCATATGCTAGGATGTATAAACCATATCATAACAGCCTAAAAAAAATATGAAGTGTACATGTAAACAATCCCTAACCCATACATACCAATCGCGCCAGTCATAGTCATATGTGTCACCGCTATCATAGAATGTGACCACTCCAGACAGTATATCAAAGTGGGCAACACACCAATGTTGAGCCGTTTCATTAATCAAAATAAAAACCTACAATGTTTAGAATAAATGTATTATTACAAAGAAATAAGTGTAATTAAGCATAAACTAGATAATATAGATGTTGTAGATATTATAGCTCCCTACATTAGTTACTTTCGGTGTGTTAGAGGGCTATTCATGTATATTTATTTTTCAAAACTTGGTAATGAAATGATTTGTTAATTTTCATGACGACTTGTGTTTGGAATTAAAATTATTTGTAAACTATAAGGATCATGTTTGCGTAAAAAGCATGGCTTAAATGGGTCAGACACTTGCTACTTAAAATACGCTATTTTTACAAACAACATTATCCTCCTAAATTCCTTCTAGCATAGTAAGTAGAAACGGTATATTAATTGATGAGGTGTCATTTTATACACTATTTCGGGGTCATTTAACCCCTTAAATCATGTAAATATGCCCATATTAGGTGCTTAATCGTTTGTTTTCAGGTTTTTAGCACGTGGATGGCATTTGGAGGAAATACACATGACTTGGGCTCATTTGGAGAAGAAACGAACAAGACTACGACTCTACACCAAGTATCTTGAAGAACCACGCATACAAAGCATGGAGACGGCGTCGCGAGTATAAAGCGACGACGTCGTAACTTTTAAAGAGACGGCGTCAAGGATTTTGTGATGGCGTCGGAACATAGCCGCTTTAAAGAGGATCTAGAACCATCGATGTGGCAACATTGTCATGGCTTCAAAGCAACGCCGTCGCGTCGCTTTTCTTTATAAATACAAAACCGATTTTAGAGTTTTAAGTGTGTAACTTTGTATAACTTTTGGGAGACGAACCCTAGTCATTCTAGAAGCATTTAGGCCGTTCTTAGGGCCTTAAAACCCTATTGTAGCTGACCTAAATCCATGTTTTAATCAAGTAATATTGTTTATTTTTAATCATTCAATATGTCTATGTGTTGTTTGATTGATTTATGTTCTTGCTTTCTTTATGACATGCTAGGCTAAACCCTCCTTTGTATTTACTTATGATTGTATGAAACTTATATTATAGATCCTTTTAATGTTGCTTCTTGTGATGGATGTGCGCGTTAGGCTTTAGAAAACTAGCCATAAGATATTAAATTGGCATAGACGTTTAGGGAAGTGCGAGTGTGTAGAAAGGATACCATCTGGTAACAGTCTTCATACTACCTTACCCCCAATATGGTTGATCCCTCTTAAGATATTTCAATTGCATTTAATATACTCTTAGGGGCCTTGTAATAGTCTTCATACTACCTTACTTGTGCGTTACCTTAATAGAATATTAAATAGACGGCGGGTTCGTGTAATTCGTTCATGACTTAGGAAATACTTACACAGATCATCACAAGTGTGACAAAGCAACATGATTAGGAGAAACAATCTAAGGAGTAGTACATGATTAAATAAATACATCTTTCTATCATAAAGTTATCACCAGTAGTTTAGATTATAATTAGTTTAATTAGATAAACAAACCAACCTCTCAAACCATGATATTTACTTGCTTTTATAAAATAAAAATACAAAAAAGAATATTCTCTCAACCCCATAGACCTCTGTTAGATCGTGATCAAGTATTCCCAACCTATTCCCCTAGAGAACGATAACAACCTCCGAGTCTTGCCTATACTACACTGCAACGATTAGGTACTATGTCTAAGGAGTTGTAAAACTTCTTGTTGAAGTCTTTATGACAACCGCATCAAGTTTTTGGCGCCGCTGAGTGGGGAATAGTTAGGTTTCGACCTTTGTTTAACTTAGGTGTACTCGCTTAAATCCTTTCAAGTGAGAATTTTATTGCCGTTATATTAGCTTTCTCGTAGTTTATCTTTTCTTTGTGTTATTTGTTTCGTAAATCATTCTCGTCAACTACCATAGGAGACTTGATTCCTATCCGTACTCTTGGAGATTACTCCAGACCTAGCCACGGGGGCTATAGGAACACCATTGGGCTCCCCTAAGGGAACAATATGGTGCCTCTTCGATCAGAAACCATCCGATTGGTGCAAAAGGGATGCTTATTCCACGGACTTCGGTCCGAGGATCCAAACCAATATCTCAAGGATTTATTAAAACTTGTGGACTCACTTGACCTTTATGTTACAAATAGGGAAAGAACACGCTTGCGTTTATTTCAATTTTCCCTTCGCGATCAAGCTATCAATTGTCTTGAACGTCTTCCTACAGGATCCATCTCCATATGGGAGGATCTTACTACTCGTTTTCTTGCTCAATTCTTTCCACCAGGAAGAACTAAAAAACTCTGTAACGACATCCTGATGTTCCAACAACATCAAGGCGAGTCTCTTTCTAAAACATGGATTCGTTTTAAGGACTTACTCTAAAAAGTCCCTCATCATGGCATCGATCTTTGGCTCCAAGTCCAAATCTTTATGAACATGTCAATCCCGCCACAAGATGAACCATCGATCAATCGGCCGGTGCTAAGCTTTGTGACAGAAATGCCAAAGAATCTTGGGCATTATTAGAGGACCTCGCCCTCTATGACAACAAAAGTTGGAACGACACAATGGATTTCACTAAGCCAGTCAAGGCAATCTCTTTGCCTCAAGATATCCCAAGTACATCCGACCGCTGCCTCATCGAGCTCGAAAATCAAGTCCAACGCTTGATGGAAGCTCATCTTGCTCCTAAGCAACCTATCCAAGTGAACAAAATCACTTCTTCATGTGAGATCTACAATGGTCCCTACGACACTCAGTACTGCATGGAAAATCCCGAGCAAGCTTTTGTTGAATATGCATCCTCGCTTATCGACGAAGCGGGAAGTAAGTGGTACACTTTCAAACCCGAGCAAAACAATCTTGGTGACACCTACAATCCGTCATGGAAAAGTCACCCAAACCTTAGGTGGAGGCAACCCCAAAATTCTCAAAATAATTTCTCAAACCCACTTAACTGGTTTCAGCCAAACGGTTCATTCCCAAACCGCTCCTTCAACAACAATCCTCAAATTTTTAACAATCAAACAAATCTCAAAATATTGGTGTCCAACTTCATGGCATCTCAAGATGCTAGATTGTCCAAGTTTGAAGTCGATTTCAAACAACAACAAAGCGAGATGACCAATAAAATCAACACTGTATTGAAGGCCATCACCGATCGAATAACAGGAGCACTTTCTAGCGACACGGTTAAGAACCCGAAACTGAATATTAACTCTACCTCGCTAGTTTTGTTTGCTCGTTCTTACCCAATAGTAGATCCCCAATGCTCATCTCATGCCTATAATTCGATCAATGCAGTCAAAAAGTGTTCTAATAAGACAAGCCATTCCCAAAAAGACCAGCCACAACCGGTCACAAAAATTAGAACTCAACGACCTAAAGAAACCGAGCAAACCTTAGAAGATGAATTCAAGGATTTTCATCTCAACCTGCCAGTTCTCGAAGTCCTAGCTCATGCTCCAATGTACAATGCAATTCAAGACAAATACGTATAAAGCTTAGAGCTAGGCAAAAATAGGTCTGCATTTGTCCAAGGCGAGATGCCTAAAAAGATAAAAGACCCCAGATTATTCACTCTACCTTGTAGTCTAGGGAACTTCGAACCTTTTGATACTTTAGCTGATCTAGGGGCTTGTGTAAACATAATCCCGTTATATCTCTTCAAAAAGCTCAACATCGGACTATTAGAGGAAACCAACCATGTCTTCAGGTTAGCAGATGGAACCAAGTCCTATCCTATTAGAATTGTTAAAGATGTAGAAGTCCACATAGGAAGATTAAAACTATTAAATGACTTCTACGTAATTGATATGAAAAAAGATCTCGAAACCCCCTACTTGTAGGAAGAGGATTCCTAGAAACCACCATTGTAGTTATAGATTGTAGGAAAGCCAAAATTGCGGTAGGAGAAGGAATCACTAGGTCAGTGTTTGGAGTAAAAGGGATTGAATTAGTTCAAGAGGAAGCACCCTATTGGACCACACTAGGAAAAAAAGGAGTCATACAAACCATGACCTAGCTTAGATGGTGTGGGTGCACGAGCCCCTTACTATGCTAGGAAGGACTTCTTAGACTGTCATTTGTCTGGAGAATGGGAAATAGCTAGAGATGCCGAAATAAATCAATTTAAGGACGCCCTAGTATTTAGAAGAATGGTGAAATTCTTAGGGGCTATACCCATAAACCTTAAGATAAATATGTGGGAGTCTGAGGATTTGATAAAGAGCCCGATCAACTAGGACAAACCACCCAAAAATGGAGACAAGGCATGGCATGCCAAAATTAGGCTAATTGACCAGGATAGAGAAGAATTCACCAAAACCCTCCAGTCAGTCCCCACTTCTAGAAAACTCTCTGAAAGGGAGGATCCGAAGGAGATCATTGACTTGGACCACTTTTATGACACGTAAGGACGTATGACTTCGAGTCTAGCTACAAGACTCGTAAATAAAGAAAAGCGCTTATTGGGAGACAACCCAATGTTTATTTTCCTGCATTTAGGGGTGTCTTGTGTTTTAATTCTTCTTGTTTATTCTTTTATGTTTGAATGAATTTTGTAATCATGCTTTACTTTGTTTTTAACTTCGTCTTATTGACAATCAAAGGTATTTTGCATTAAATACGTGTAGAGGAAAACATCCAGTTTATAAGAACCAATTCAAACATATTAAATAAATTGTTTAGATTAATTCACGTCAGTTTCGAGTCATATGATTGTAATGATTAATCCCAGGTTTATTGCAGTGTTTTGCACATGATATAACTAACAATCACTCTCATCCTATCTTTACTGCTTTAATAGAGTCAAACCCTAAAATCTCGTTGTATATATATCTATCCCGCCGATTTTATGCTTGATATAGTTGTCTTTGTCTTTGATTACAGGTTATATTTGATGAGAAGAAGCTTGGAAGTTCATAGGAAGTTTCATTGGACGATTCTTGGAGGACGATTTAATCATTTATCGCATGTTTCTTCTCCACTATTGAGCAAACCAGGGGAGTACTAGTTTCTTTTACTTGTTTTTTTTCCTCTATTCATTTTTACGGGTACTTCTATATAACATTGGGGACAATGTTCAAGTTAAGTGTAGGGGGAAAATATGCCTTAGAAACTATTCCTTCAATTGCCATTTGCTTGTTCCTTAAAATGATGGGTAATATATCAAAACATAGCATAGACAGTAATTTTAAATAAAATTAAAATTTTTTTATGACACATACCGATGAAAACCGAGTATTAATAGCGTCTCATGGATAGGAATTTATATGACTAGCACAAAAACCCTCAAAATTCCACCCCAAAAATGTGAGGTTCGCCTTTAGATCTTTAGGAATTCGAGTATCCATCTTTGATACCCAAGATAGTTTATACCTTTAGCTTTCTTGAGTTAAGAAGTGAGCAGTCATATGTGTCTATTCCGTCGTCACGGATATGTCCGAAAAAGAGAAAATTTTACTTTTACATGTATTGGAGAAACGTAAGGGAGCAATTGCTTGGGAAATGGCAGACATCAAGGGAATCTGTCTGTCATACTGCACACACACGATTCTAATGGAGGATGGCTTCAAACCGGTCATTCAACCCCAAAGGCGTTTAAATCCCAAAGTCCAAGATGTGGTGAAAAACGAGATCGTTAAGCTACTTGATTCTAGGCTTATTTATCCAATCTCGGATTGTTTGTGGGTTAGCCCTATTCACGTTGTGCCAAAGAAAGGAGGAATAACTGTAGTTTTGAATGATATTAGTGAATTAATTCCTTCTCGCACAGTTACAGGATGGCGAGTATGCATCGATTATCATTAACTTAATGATGTAACTCGAAATGATCATTTCCCTCTCCCCTTTATTGATCAAATGTTAGAGCGCTTACGTGGGAATGAATATTATTGTTTCTTGATGGATTTTCAGGATTCTTCCAAATTCTGATCGCACCCGAAGACCAAAAAAGACAATGTTCACTTGTCCTTATGGGACTTTTGCTTACTGATGTGCTATCATGTAAGGTCAATTATTTGATTATCAAGTTTTAAATTTATATTTAGCTGACAAACCTAACACAACACTTTAACGAGCAGTGTACCCGGTCAAGATGGAGTTCACGATAAGTAGGGTGTCAAACACTAAGAGTGGAACAATAATCCTATATTATATTAGTATTTTAATTAGTCTATTTACTGGTTAAACCTATGTTATGTACGTTGTCTAATGATATAGGGGTTTTCAGCCTGAGAGATTGGCACAGGTTTGGTGGAAACAAATATCAATTTAATAGACAATAAACACAAAAGTAGAAGATTAGAAGATAGAAAAGTGGTACAAGCCAAATGATAGAAAACTGTATTAGCCATATTAAATCCGGTTCAATGCTGGTTTGTTTGTTCTAGTGCAATGATTTACTTATCTCGAAGCTATATATCATTATTAAGACTTAGGTGGGACATCATCCTAAGACCTAGACACGATTAATCCTGTCATAATTAATGCATCCGCATAAAGCATTCTTTAGTTTAATTATAATCTATCTTAGAGAATTAAAGCAATGGTAATCCTGTTAAAACCCTAGCCCAACGGGACTTTACCCACTTATTGTTTGACGGTGTTTTATATACTGGTAGTCTACTATTCCAATCTTTATCAGTCAATTAAGAGCATGATTGCTGAAACATAAACGGGTCACCTACTGGTTTAACTAAGCTCATAATTTAAAGACAAAGACAAAACGTTATTTGTGATCCTATTGGTCCAGTAATATGAAACACGATATGGAGATCTATCCCGGTATCTAAATTACTTGGTCCGTATCACTAGATCCAGTTGAATGATAGGTCGCATATTCAAACACATAAACAAGTATAAGATGATAAACATAATTAAACAATCAACGATAAATTAAGAAATCTATTTTAAAACAAACCAAACATTGAACTTTCATTAAGATGGCTAATTATACAAGCTTAATCAAACAATTAAAATCGAACGATTAAGAGAGTAAAAATTACACGATGTCTTCTATGGAGTCGTAATAAATGCTTGACCTTGGTGGCTGATCTTCTCTTCTAAAGGTCGTCTTTAATGAGTATGGTATAACGAATATGATATTGCACACTGAAAACTCGTTTTTGAGTCTTCAATTTATAGTGTCTGAAAAAGACTCGATACGCCGTATCTGGCAAGATCGATACGGCGTATTGGGCTCTATCATTAATCTTTTATTATGTCTGTTGTTTTGATTTTTATTGTTCTTGCCTTTACCTTTAACATAGCTTGGTAAACCTTTTATTGTATTGTATTTATGATTTTATGAAAACTAGAATGGAGTTCTTAGTGACGTTGCATTTTTGTGTGAATATGATTTAGGCTTTAGAATAACATACTTTTGTTTGAATCGCTGTTGATAGTCTAGGGAAACATGATTGTGTAGAAAGGATACATCAGATAACAGTCTTCTGACTAACTTACCCGCCTTTTAGCTTGTCTTCACAAAACACTCCTGAATTACTGCATTTATCAACTTTAAAGCAATTAAGTACCAAATAATGCAATAATTAAATAAAATTGGGCAAAACAGATGGGATAAATGATACAATAAAGTGACGTTATTTGATGTCATCACTTACCGACGAATGCCGTTTGTGTTATGCAACACACCTGCTACTTTTCAAAGATGAATGACGGCAATTTTCCATGACATGGTGGAAGACATTATGGAAGTGTTCATGGATGACTTCTCGGTATTCAGTAACTCTTTTAACTGTTGTCTCGCTAATTTAGATAGAATGCTTGCTAGATGTGAAGAAACCAACCTTGTGCTGAATTGGGAAAAATGTCATTTTATGGTATAAGAAGGGATTGTTCTAAGGCACAAAATTTATGGGGCACAAAATTTCTGGGGCAGGTATTGAGGTTGATAGAGCTAAAATCAATGTAATAACTAAGTTGCTATACCCAACAAACGTAAAGGGAGTTAGAAGTTTCCTAGGGCATGCTGGATTTTACCGAAGGTTCATAAAATACTTTTCTATGATCTCTAAACCAATGACCAAACTTTTGATGAAAGACGCGAAATTTGATTTTTCTGATGATTGCAAAAAGGCGTTTAATATTTTGAAAGAAAAACTAACCACAACGCCTATCATAATATCGCCCGATTGGAATGTACCCTTTGAATTAATGTGTGACGCTAGTGATTTCGCCGTTGGAGTTGTTTTGGGTCAACGAATAGATGGAAAATTCAAACCAATCTATTACGCTAGCAAAACTCTGAATAATGCCCAAGAACAATACACCACCACTGAAAAAGAACTTCTTGCAGTTATTTTCTCTTTTGATAAGTTTCGTCCCTATCTTATCTTATCAAAAACTGTTGTCTACACTGATCATTCTGCTTTGAAGTATTTGTTCAGTAAACAAGACGCCAAACCAAGGCTTATAAGGTGGGTTCTGTTTCTTCAAGGGTTCGACATCAAGATTAAGGATAAAAAAGGGGCAGAAAACTTGGCTGCGGATCACTTGTCAAGACTTGAGAACCTAGATTTGGGGACATTCACGGAAGATGAAATCGCGGATGAATTTCCTGATGAACATCTAATGATACTGAAAGCCTAGCTGAATGACGACGAACCATGGTATGCTGCTGATTATGTTAATTATATTGTTGGAAAGATTGTGCTTTCAAATTGGACACCTAAAAAAAGAAGAAGATTTTTCTCTCAAGTAAAGAATTATTTTTGGGATGAACCGTACGCATTCAAGCTATGCCCAGACAATGTAATGAGGCGATATGTTGCTGGAAACAAAATCTTTGAAATCTTAGCACATTGTCATTCTGGACCAACTGGAGGTCATCATAGTGCGTCAATTACTGGAAGGAAAGTCTATGAATCGGGATTCTTTTGGCCTACTATCTTTAAAGATACTAAAGATTACGTGATGAGACGTGATGCATGTTAGATATCAGGAAACATATAATCAAGGAGTGAGATGCCTCAGAACAATATTCAGGTATGTGATGTGTTTGACATATGGGGGCTAGACTTTATGGGGCCCTTTCCTAACTCGAAGGGTAATAAATACATTTTAGTGGCGGTTGATTACATATCAAAATGAGTCGAAGCTCAAGCGCTTCCTACAAACGATGCTCGCATTGTGATTAAGTTTTTAAGTAGGCTATTTGCAAGATTTAGAGTTCCTAAAGCTTTAACTAGTGATCGGGGGACACAATTTTGTAACTCTCAATTAGAAAAAGCCTTCCAAAAGTATGGAGTGACTCATAAGTTATTGACGTCATATCACCCTCAAACTAATGGGCAAACCAAAGTGATCAATAGAGCTATTAAACGTATTTTGGAAAGGTCGGTTGGTTATAACCCGAATAATTGGTCCGAAAAGCTTGACGATGCATTATGGGCATTCAGAACCGCCTACAAAATGCCCACATGATGTACCCCCTTTAGATTGGTTTATGGAAAAGCTTGTCACTTGCCTGTGGAGATCGAACATAAAGCATATTAGGCGCTAAAACAATGTAATATGGATCTCACAGTTGCGGCAAAAAACCATTTCATGGAACTTAACGTATTGATGGAATTAAGAGATGGTGCATACGAGACCACTCAGATCTACAAGGAAAGAACTAAGAGATGGCATGACTCTAGGCTTCAAGGGGAAAAACTTGTCACTTGCCTGTGGAGATCGAACATAAAGCATATTAGGCGCTAAAACAATGTAATATGGATCTCACAGTTGTGGCAAAAAACCATTTCATGGAACTTAACACACATGTCTATTCCATCGTTACGGCCATGTATGTGTGCTTCAGCTGCCTTGTTGGTGTGGTACTTTTGGTGAAAGATTGTAGAATGATCAACCCTAAGCCTTATAATAAAAACCCATTTTACCTTTAAAAACTTGTTACTCCTTAGCTCTAGTGGTGGAGATGTGTATCCTTCCCAAGCTTATGATAGAATACTCGTCACGACCGAGCAATTAAGCGAATTAGTTACATGCTACTACATAAATTAGTTGAGTGATTTGAGTGTTTTCATCTACCTATTCCGTGAGGTATTTGGTTGTGTACTTGTAATATGATAACACCCAAATTATACATGTTTTCTATCATGTTATTTGTATATATTTGATCACTTCTCGTGAACTTTTGATACTTAATAGCTTAAAATTGCTTGCAGGTTCACTTGAAGACATCCCGAGGTTAGATACATCAAAATCAAATACTTACACGTTAAAGAACACATCATTCAAGAGAGGATCAACAATCAAGCCCAAAGTGCCAAATGTGCGCCGCACTTACCATTTGTGCGCCGCACTTTCCTTCAAGTCAAAGACAGTCAAATTCGCATTAACTCAACAAGTACGCCGCACAATTTCCTTTGTGCGCCGCACTTCCCATCTGATGTGAAGAATTTATGAAGACTTTAATGCTACTGCATTTACACCCTAAGTACGCCGCACATATTCTCTTGTGCGCCGCACTTACTCAATAAACATTTAATACCTATGCATTTAATCACCAAGTACGCCGCACAATCTTTTGTGTGCGCCGCACTTTCACCCGAATTTCAGCCTATAAATAGAGCCTCAAAATCTCTCATTTTCATATCATCACAAACACAAAAACATCTCTCACACAAACATTCTCCATCATTTCACACAAACCCTTTCTCCAAGAATAAACACCATATCTTTTGGAGATTCAAGATCAAAGAACCAAGAACGAGGAAGAATATCATACTAGTATAAGAAATATAATGAAGTTTGTTATTGAAGCAAGTTATGTTATGAACTCCTTAGCCATGAGAGGCTAAATCTCTCATGACTACTCGGTGATGTTATGATAATGAATAAGTGTTTGGTATGATCACGATCTCTTTAATCTCAAGCTTATGTTGCAATCCTATTATATCTTATCTTGTCATCTTTGCTTATCAACTTAAATTATATAATCATATCGGTATAGGTCGAGAGACCCGTTATGATCTATGTGGTTTTAAAGATTTGTCTATGGTCTTTATCGTTTGTGCTGAGAAATCCACTTTCGTAAATTGATAAACAAATAAGCTTTGATATACTAGTGACTGGATTATTTGAGTGACACATTTGGTCTAGTTAACTAAATATAAGTCTTGAGTTAATTAAGTTAGTTTGTGAAAACGTTTTTTGACGAGAAATCTTTTTTATAAATTAAGGTTCCACCTCTGAGGTCTAATCATTTCCAACACTTATAAATTATTATTAATTATCCAAGTAGTCATCTTTATTAGCACTGGTAAAACAAAAGTTATTTCTAAAATTGTTAAAATCTATTTTCTTTCTGATTATTTGAACACTACTCAAATCCCTGTAGAACGACCTGGTTTTACCAAAATATATTATACTACATACGTGGGTTATACTTTTACCCATGTGTTTCCGTATAATAAAATTGGTATTTTCAGTCATTATAAATTTAAAGCTTTTGAAACACACCAAAGTTTTTGGCGCCGCTGTCGAGGATTTTTAAGCTGTTCTGTAGTCAACTCTGGAAAATTATTTTAACTCCCCCTCTTTTTCAAAAAATCGCCGTATAGTTTTCTGGAAAACTGACACCTAACAATTTCTCTCTTGATGCATACACGTGCTTCTAATTCTGAACTTGTTGAACCCTAACCTGAACCTGAACGTACTTTGAATTGAAGATTCCGTCAACGAAACAGAAGACTTCCATACGATCAAAGAAATAATCCACCACAACACCCAGGAATTTTCTACCCGCCAATTCTTAACATCAATTACTTCCGTCACTTTCTTAATATTCTTTGAAATTACGATCCAATGGATGATGAACCCATGTGGGCTGCCGACCATGTTTTCGCTCTGACTCCCGGTTCCGTAATCACTATTCCAGAAACCGCGAATGCATATGCTATTAAAGGTAACCACTTGACTCTTGTCAAATAAAACCAATTTGATGGTAGAACCAAAACCGATCCTCATAAACACATTCATGAATTCCTCAGAATCTATGATATGTTTAAATAGAGAGATACTGAAAATGAAGCCGTCCGCCTAATGATGTTTCCCCTATCACTATCTGGAGAAGCAAAAACATGGCTGAACGAACTCAACAAAGGAACTATCAAAACGTGGGATGAACTTTGAACCACTTTCATTAGCCGATTCTTTCCCCTAGCTCTTTTTGATCGACTCCTCGGAGAAAACCGAGCTTTCTCTCAACATGAAAACGAATCTCAGACAGATGCTTGGCTTCGTATGAAAGAAATGCTTTGAAACTGCCATGGTCATAACCTGTCCAAAGGCAACATTATAAAAATCTTCTATCATGGTCTCAGCAAGATAACCCAAGAAGTTCTGAATGCCGCAGCTGGTGGTATTCTCCTCTATAAAACACCAAATCAAGCTTATCAACTTCTCGAAGATAAAGTTTTACTCAAGCTCGACTGGGCTAAAAATCAAAAAACCAAATCATCTCTTAAGAAAACCGTTGCTTTCACCGATGAAGGTAGTAGTAACCCTGATACTGACAAAATTATAGCCCGAATGGATGCCATGACCCTAAAAATGGATGCTCAGTACATAGAACTCCAATCTAATGCTAAAAAAACAAAACCCGATCCTAAAGAACATGACATACCTATGTCTTGTGAAAAAGAAGCCAAATTCATGCAAACTTTTTGCAAGACTCATTTTTACAATGATTACCGCGACCGAGACTTGAATCGCGATAATTGGCATTAAAGCGAACGAAACGATTATAATCGAGACAACTACCGATCCAATACCGATGATAAACCTTATGATCTTCAGAAACAATTCAACAATTTCATGAATCTCAATAAACAACCAACGCCTTTGTCAAAGAAACATTCATGGACCTCAAAACTTAACTCGAGACAATAGCCAAAAATCATCAAGCTTCAATCCAGAATCTTAAGACTAAGTTTGACAGACTTGCTGACAAGCAATCTGGACGACCTTCTGGATCTCTTCCTAGCAATACTCAACCAAACCCAAAAGGATACAACTCCAAAGCATATCAACCACCGCAATCTCGTAATGAGCATGTGAATGCCGTATTCACAAGAACTGGTAAATCTTATAACCCACCAGTTAACCCAAATGATCAACAAGACAATTCTAAAACCCCTATCAACTTTGATAGTGATGATGAAGACGATGAACCTACACTACAACCAAATATTCAAACCCATAAACCAGACAAAGAAACTCCATTACCCAAACCCTACAAACCAAAAATCCCTTATCCTCAACGTCTAAGGAAAGAAAAAATGGAAGCCCAGTACGGAAAATTCCTTGACATGATCCGCGCCGTTCGAATCAACGTACCTTTTGTCGACGTCTTAGCTGGAATGCCTAACTATGGAAAATTTCTCAAAGAACTCATAAGCAACAAGCATAAAATTGAACAAATTTCTGCCGCTTTCCTTAGGGACAAAATTTCAACGATGATCCAGAATAAAGTTCCACCAAAACTTAGAGACCCTGGAAGTTTCCTTTTTCCATGTAATTTCAACAAGACTTTTTCCTGTAATGCTTTAGCCGATCTTGGTGTTAGCATTAACCTTATGCCATATTCCTTATATGCAAAACTATCTCTTGAAACCCTTAAACCTACCAAAGTCACCATCAACCCCGATTATAAAATCAAGACATCCCTTGAAGAACCTCCTACAGATCTTGAACTTAAACCCCTTCCTAATAATCTGGAATATGTATTCCTGGAAGAACCCTCTTTTATTCTTATTATCATATCATCTAAGCTTTCCAAAGAAAAGAAAAACAAACTTGTATCCGTTCTTAAAAAACATAAGGAAGCTTTTGCCTGGAAAACAACAAACATTCATGGTATTTGCCCATCATTCTGCAAGAACAAGATACAACTTCTGGATGACAAGAAACCTGATGTCCAAAAATAAAGAAGGTTGAATCCAAACATGCAAGAAGTTGTTAAGAAATAAATCGTAAAACTCTTGGATACCGGTATTATTTATCCAAATGCCGATAGTCCCTGGGTTAGTCCTATTCACTATGTACCAAAGAAAGGTGGTATTACAGCTATCACAAACAAAAATGATGAACTTGTCCCAACAAGAACCGTTACAAGTTGGCGAGTATGCATCGATTATCGTAAACTCAATGAAGCAACCGCAAAAGATAATTTCCCTTTGCCGTTTATGGATCAAATGTTATAAAGACTTGCAGGAAATAAATATTTCGGTTTCCCCGATGGTTTTTCTGGATATTTTCAAATTCCTACCGATCCTAACGATCAAGAAAAAACAACATTCATATGTCCTTTCGGAACATACGCTTATTGGCGAATGCCTTTCGAACTATGTAATGCTCCTGCCACATTCCAAAGGTGCATGCTGGCAATCTTTCACGATATGATTAAAGAATCAGTCGAAGTATTCATGAACAATTTCTTTGTCTTCGGGAACTCTTTCGACAAGTGCTTAAACAATCTCGATAAAATGCTCCAGCATTGTAAAGATGCTCATCTTGTCCTTAACTAGGAGAAATGTCACTTCATGGTCAAAGAAGAAATTATGCTTGGACACAAGGTGTCTAGTGCAGGACTTGAAGTTGACAAATCAAAAATCGATGTAATCTTAAAACTTCCACCCCCTACTAACATCAAAGGTGTTAGAAGCTTTCTCGGACATGCCGGTTTTTACCGAAGATTCATAAAATATTTCTCAAAAATTGCCCGACCTATAACTAAGCTGCTTGAAAAAGATACTCCATTTTAATTCAACGATGAATGTCAAAAAGCATTCGAATTATTGAAGGAGAAACTTACATGTGCACCTGTGATCGTAAGCCCAAACTGGAATCTTCCATTTGAACTTATGTGTGATGCAAGCGATTTCGCAATTGAAGCTATCTTAGGTCAAAAAGATGGTAAAAACTTTCACCAAATCTATTTCGCAAGCAAAACCCTTAACCCAGCTCAACAAAAATACACCGTAACTGAAAAAGAACTTATGGCTGTAGTTTTTGCATTCGATAAATTCAGATCCTATCTTATCTATCAAAAACTATTGTTCACACCGATCATTTAGCTCTAAAGCACTTATTCAAGAAACAAGACGCAAAACCACGCCTTATTCGATGGATTCTACTTCTGAAAGAATTTGACATAGAAATCAAAGACAGAAAAGGTATAGAAAATGTTGCTGCCGACCACTTATCCTAAATTGAAAATGATGAAATAAGCGATGACAGTGAAGTCGATGATAACTTTCCTGGAGAAACTCTTATGGAAATCAACACCAAAGATAAACCATGGTTCGCAGACTTTGCAAACTACTTGGCAGCTGATATTATACCAAAAGGGATGACGTATCAACAAAAGAACAAATTATTCTCTGACCTCAAACACTACTTCTGGGAGGAACCTTACCTTTTCAAAGTATGTTTTGACAGAATGATCAGACGTTGTGTATCTGGACCAAAAACCCGAACAATATTAGATCAATGTCACCTTGAACCAATCGGTGGACATTATGGACCTAACGCAACTTCTAAAAAGGTCCTAGATTCAGGATTTTACTAGCCGACAATCATCAAAGAAGCTCATACTCTAGTTCGCCTTTGCGAAGCATGCCAAAAGACAGGAAATATATCGAAACGTAATGAGATGCTCTTAAACAGCATTCAAGTATGTGAATTTTTCAATATATGGGGTATCGACTTTATGGGACCATTCCAGAAATCATATAAGTTTGAATACATTCTTGTCGCTGTTGATTACGTATCTAAATGGGCCGAAGCTCAATCTTTACCAACCAATGATGCCCGAGTGGTTATCACTTTTCTAAAGAAACTATTCTGCCATTTTGGAATGCCCAAAGCTCTAATAAGCGACCGGGGTACTCACTTCTGCAACAAAATAATGGAAAAAACCATGAAAAGATATGAAGTTAATCACCGTTTCTCTACATCATATCATCCTCAAATAATAGTCAAGTTGAAAACACGAACAAAGCTTTTAAAAGAATTCTTGAAAAAACTGTTAAAGACAATCCTACTATTTGGTCAAGAAAACTTGATGACGCTCTGTGGGCTTTTCGCATCACTTATAAAACACCTACCGGTACCACAACCTACAAACTAATATATGGAAAAAACTACCACTTACCATTTGAAATTGAACACCGTGCATACTAGGCTCTAAAGAATTGCAACCCAGATCTCATCGCCGCGGGTGAGAAAAGAATGTTTCAGTTACACGAGCTAGATGAACTTAGACATCAAGCATATGAAAACTCTCGTCTATACAAGGCAAGAACCAAAGTCTGGCACGACAGAAAATTAAGAATGAGGAAAGAATTCAAGCAAGGAAACAAAGTTCTGCTATTTCACTCAAAGTACAAATTTAAACAACTAAAACTCAGATCTCGATAGTTAGGACCTTACGTAGTAAAACATCAATATCCATCCGGATATGTTAAACTTTATGGAAAAGATGGAAAGATGTTTATTGTCAATGGCCATCGACTTAAACTATATCATGAAGAAGATAATGACCCAAGGGAAGCAGTAACTCCTTTTTTCCTAAAAGAATGACTCCTGAAGTACGAGTCTAGCTAAAGACTCTCTTAAAAGAATGACACGGGGTAACCAAATGCACTATATTTGAGAACAAAGGATAACTTTGGCAAGTTACCTTTCCTTAAGGACAGTTGTTCCTTCAAGTCGTTAAATTAACTTCGGATGTTAATGTTTGGTTGCATGAGCTTAGGGCAATAATACTGTTTTCCAGGATAATTGTATTCGTTGCAATTATTACCACTTGTGATGACTTGTATTCAACAATTACATTGTAAACACTGTGAATATCACTCAACCTTTGTGTTGATCCTTTTAGCGTGTTTATCTCAGGTAATTGAGCAACTATGGCACGGAGTGACATTGGACATGAGGACGTCCAAACCTGTTATCATTCAACTTTATGTTTTGAAATGTATTTTGGGACCTCTTTTGCAAAATCTCTGATGAATAATGAATGATTACTTATCTTTCAAAAACGTCTCTTTTGAGTCGTTTTCTATTATTGTGACTATGATTCATGAAGTAATACCCCAGATTAGCTTCCGCTGCTATATGTCACATATAGGGGTGTTATAGATTGGTATCAAGAGCCGCGGTTATAGAGAACAAGGTTATAAACATTTACACTATAACTACTTTTACTATCCAAGAAAGTCCTCCTACCACTTACATTACACAGTGTAAAATAGTATGTAAATGATACATAACTATTAGATTATTATATAAATAACTTATGTTATTTACACTGGGTTGTTTTAGAAATATGTCTTCAAACACTTCCGACTGTATCTACCCTATTATCGTCACATCTGATTTCGATGTTGAGGATGCATTTTCCTCTACAAACACTCCCGACTATACCCCGGCTTCACCAGACTATTCCCAGCTCACAGAAAACACCTATCACTGATCTTTTCAAGATGATTTATCTTAGTATCTTTTGGCCTCACTAGCCATCTCACCTTTCCATGATGATCCGTATATGAAGGTCATGCAAGCATATAATGCTACTTGTAATGAATTACCTATTTCTCTGCCACAAGCTCCTATTGCTCTACCAACTGTTTTGCCTCCATCTCCAGTGTTACCACTGTTTGATCCCCAAGATTTCTTTCTTCCTAAAGAGATTTTTCCACCTCAGAAATGAGCCCGTTTCCTATCACCCTCCTTTACTGATTTCTCTACCCCACCTCAGGTATTTGAGATTGGAGAAAGTTCTCATAAGACGCATCTGGAACGTCATGAGGAACATATCAAGACTATTTTGAATCACTTAGATGAGCTCCCTCTTAAGCGCATTGAGCATATGGAAGATAAGATAAAAGGTCTTGGTAATGGTCGAGTAATCATACAGCAAGATTTTGACCAACTAGAAACCGAACTTCAAGAAGTCCATACTCAGATTTCTGAATTTCAGAGTGAGCAAATAAGGCATAATGATGAGATTGTTCTTGCTCGCGTCAGGACTTCTACTCTAGAGATACTCATTGAGGATATTCAGGTTCAACACCGATCAGATATGAAGAATCTTCTAAACAAGATCCATAAGCTCAAGAACCACAAGGGAGGACCACTACCACCAGACTACTAGACTAGATCCTTATCATTTATAGCTTTTGTTAAAATCCAACCACTAGATGTGTGGCATAAATAATGACACTTGTTAAATTTTAACTATGTAAAATATGTAGACAAGTTGTTTATGAGTTAATATAGTGGTGATTCCATTATACCTTGTTGTTTTATGATACCGATTTATGTTTATCGTAGTTGTCTATCCTATGTCCTGTATTACGATTACTCATGTATGGTATGATCCATAATAAGTTATCTTAGTGGTCGCGGTATCATACCACAACCACTGAGAAGTAAACCCGTTCCTGAGAAACCTAATGAGTCAAATACTTGTTAGAATGTCAATTCCAAGATCTTCCGTTATAACCAACAATGTAATATCAAAGGATGTATATTTCCTTGTTAAAACATGCATTAAAATGAGAATGCATACAATGATATGTCAAATAAATTCAATATCACTAAGTATGAAATTTTTGATTTTTATACGATGACTTATGATATGACTATCATTATATGAATTCTTATTCTGTGTTGTCTTGTAAGTGTTGATAGAATGGCTCCTAAGAGGACACCAACATGTGCAGCACCAGCCATGTCTCAGGCTGCCATCAGGAAACTAGTTGCTGATAGTGTTTCCGCGGCTCTAAAAGCACAAGATGCTACCATGACAAATGCTGACAATACCAATAGGAACACCGGACCAAGAGAAGCTCCTGTAGCAAGAAAATGTAGCTACAAAGAGTTTATGAGCTGCCAACCTTTCAATTTCAAAGGTACGGAAGGCGCTGTTGGCCTTATCCGCTGGTTTAAACAAACTGAATCAGTATTTCTCTGCAGTAACTGTACCGAGGACTGCAAAGTGAAATTTGCTACTGGTACTCTAACTGAAGAAGCTTTATCATGGTGGAATTCATTCGCCCAGCCTATTGGAATAGAGGAAGCCTACAAGATCACCTGGTTTGAATTTAAAATGCTCTTAATAGAGAAGTATTGCCTCCGAACTGAAGTCAAGAAAATGGAAGATGAATTTTACAACTTAACTGTAAAAGGGCATGATCTCAAGATTTACATTAGAAGATTCCAAGAATTGGCACTCTTATGCCCAACTATGGTGCCAAATTCTGAGAAACTTATGGAATTCTTCATCGGGGGATTACCCAGAAGTATTGAAGGAAATGTTACCACTTCAAAGCCTCAAACTTTGGAAGAAGCCATTACCATAACTCAAAGGTTAATGGATCAAGTAACAAAGCATAATTCTGTACAAGGAACCAATGATCACAAATGAAAGTTTGATGATAAAAGAACATTCACCAACAACAACTACCAAAACAAACGTAACAACAATAGCAACCGCAACAATGATTACCAACAACAACAGAATATAAGGCAATAAACTGTCAGTGCTTATGCTGCCGCCCTAACTAAAAACAGTAGGTATACTAGAAGCCTTCCCCTGTGTAAGAAATGCACCCTGCATCACATAGGACCTTGCACTGTTAAGTGTCATACTTGTAACAAGGTGGGTCATCTGACCAGGAACTGTAGAAACAAAGGGCCAGCCACTGGAAGTAACTTGCAACCAGTGTCAATAACTTGTCATGCCTATGGAGAAAAAGGGCATTACAGAAACCAGTACCCAAAGGCAAACAACAGTGCCCATGAAAGAGCATACTTGCTGAGGGATAAGAACGCTCACCAAGACTCGAATGTAGTCATGGGTACATTCCTTCTAAACTAACATCTAGCTAGAGTATTATTTGATTCAGGAGCCGATAAAAGTTTTGTATCCATATCTCTTGCTTCTAAGCTTAATATCCTACCAATTACACTAGATACTACTTATGACATTGAAATGGCCGATGGAAACCTAGTAGGCACTAATACCATTATCCAGGGTTGCACTCTGATTTTGCTAACCCAACCCTTCGAAATTGATCTCATGCCGATTAAACTCGGTAGTTTCGACGTCATCATTGGTATGGATTGGTTATCCAAGTATCATGCTAGAATTATCTGTGACGAGAAAGTCGTCCACATCATGTATTAAAACTAAAAGGTATATATCCAGAGGATATCAAGTTTTCATAGCCCAAGTAATGGAAAAGAAGTCAGACAAAAAACGACTAGAAGATATACCAGTAGTCATAGAATTTCTGAATGTTTTTCCTAAAAATCTACCTGGCCTTCCTCCAGTTCGCCAAGTAGAATTTCAATTCGATTTAATTCTAGGAGCGGCACCAGTAGCTAGAGCACCCTACAGACTAGCTCCTTTAGAAATGTAGGAACTATCTGATCAAATACAAGAGTTAGCAGATCGAGGTTTTATCCGACCAAGTACTTCGCCCTGGGGAGCTCCAATCTTATTTGTTAAAAAGAAAAATAGATCTTTCAGAAGGTGTATCAATTACCGGGAGCTGAATAAACTCACCGTAAAGAATAGTTACCCATTACCCATGATCGATGACTTATTCGACCAACTTCAAGGTTTGAGTGTTTACTCGAAGATTGACTTAAGATCAGGCTATCACCAATTGAGAGTCAGGGATGAAGATATTCCCAAGACTGCTATCAAAATGAGATACAGACACTATGAATTCCAAGTGATGCCATTTGGTTTAACCAACGCGCCTGCTGTATTCATGGATCGCATGAACCGTGTATGTGTAAACCATACTTGGATAAATTTGTGATAGTGTTCATTGATGATATTCTTATCTACTCCCGTAACAAAGAAGAACACGCGGATCACCTGAGAATAATCTTGGAATTACTCAAAAAGGAGAAATTATATGCTAAGTTTTCCAAATGTGATTTCTAGATCAGTATCGTGCAATTTCTTGGGCAGGTAATTGATAGTCAAGGAATTCACGTTGACCACGCCAAGATTGAAGCAATTAAGAATTGGGCATCCCCTACCACACCCACATAAATACGTCAATTCTTAGGCCTAGCCAGCTACTATCGGAGATTTATCAAGGTTTTTTTTAAGATTGCAAAGTATTTGACATAATTAACCCAGAAAAACAAGAAGTATATCTGGGGAGAAGATTAAGAGTCAGCCTTCCAACTACTAAAACAAAAGCCACGTGAATCTCTAATCTTAGAATTACTAGAAGGGAACGATGATTTTTTTGTTTATTGTGATGCATCTCATCATGGTCCGGGAGCAGTGCTAATGTAAATAGAAAATGTTATTGCATATGCATCTCAACAACTTAAGCCTAATAAAGAGAATTATACCACACACGACCTCGAATTAGGAGCAGTAATGTTCGCTCTTAAAATTTAGAGACACTATCTGTATGGTACAAAGTGTACTGTGTTCACTGACCATAAAAGTCTTCAGCATATCCTAGATTAGAAAGAGTTAAACATGAGACAACGTCGTTGACTAGAATTGCTTACAGATTACGATTGTGAGATTCGTTACCATCCAGGAAAGGCAAATGTTGTAGCAGATGCCTTGAGCCGAAAGGAACGAATCAAACCACTCTGAGTTAGATCATTAGTCATGACCCTTCACCTAAAATTACCGTTACAAATCCTTGAAGCCTAAACTGAGGCAATCAAAGAAGAGAACATCAAAGCTGAGAACCTACGAGGAATGGACAAAGCATTTGAAGTACGTCCTGATAGAACCCGATGTATCAAGAATTGAAGTTGGTTACCACTCTTTGATAATTTAAGAGACTTAATCATGCATGAATCCCATAAATCGAAGTATTCTATTCACCCAGGTTCTGACAAAATGTATTAGGATCTAAAGAAACTCTATTGGTGGCCTAACATGAAGGCAATCATCACAAAATATGTTGGCAAGTGTTTAACATGCTCTAGAGTTAAAGCTGAATGTTAGAATCCATCCGGTTTACTGATACAACCAGAGATTCCTACATGGAAATAGGAAAGAATAACGATGGACTTCGTTACAGAACTACCTAAAACGTCAAACGGACATGGCATAATTTGGGTCATTGTAGATCGCCTTACAAAATCAGCACATTTCATCCCCACCAGAGCAACAGATAGTATGGAAACCCTTACAAGGTTATATATAAAGGAAATAGTCTCACGACATGGAGTGCCGATATCCATCATCTCGGATCATGACAGTCATTTCACATCCAGATTCCGGCAGTCATTGCAAAATGCTTTGGGTACTCAATTAGACATGAGTACGGCATATCATCCTGAAACAGATAGACAAAGTGAAAGAACCATCCAAACACTCGAAGACATGCTTCGAGGCTGTGTTATAGATTTTGGAAAAGGTTAGGAAAGACACTTACCATTGGTAGAATTTTCTTACAATAACAGTTACCATGCCGATATTAAGGCAACACCATTCGAGGCACTTTATGGTCGAAAGTGTAGATCACCTGTCTGCTGGACCAAAGTTGGAGATGTCCAACTCACGGGACCAGAGATAATCCATAAAACCACCAAAAAGATAGTATAAATCCGACAATGCTTGCGAGCTGCAAGAGATCGGCAAAGGAGTTATGCCAATATAAGGCGAAAGCCTTTGGAATTCCAAGTTGGAGATCGTGTTATGTTGAAAGTATCACCTCAAAAAGGTGTCATTCGATTTGGAAAGCGAGGAAAGCTTAATCCCCGGTACATTAGACCATTTAAGATCCATAAAAAGGTCAGCCCAGTGGCATACACACTTGAGCTTCCTAACGAACTCAGTAGTATCCACAGTACTTTCCACGTTTCTAATTTAAAGAAATGCCTATCTAATGAATCTCTCATCATTCCAATGAAAGAGCTTCGGCTCGATGACAAACTTAACTTTGTGGAAGAACCATTGGAAATTATGGATCGTGAAGTCAAACAACTGAGACAGAGTCGTATTCCTATAGTCAAAGTAAAGAGGACCAAAATTTATATGGGAACGCGAAGATCAAATTCATGCCAAGTATACGCATCTATTTTCAAACATCACTCCATCATCTAACTAAATCTCGGGATGAGATTTCTTTTAAGGCTGGGAGACTATAACAACCCATAATTTTCATCTATGTAATTATCCATCTATTAAATTAGATGCATTTGTCATCAATGTAATATCTACTTATTAAATTAAGTACAACCATTTTCATGGGAATATTTTTACTTTACTTTACCTATTATGCAACGTAACTTGCATAACCTAAGTAAACGAGCTCACGCAACAACCAATGCCAACTATAACTATGTTTATACCATGTAAACATCCTAATATGTCAATTTTATGTTCTAATATCATTTTACCAAGTACATTATCAATTTAACGTACCATTTACAACATTATTTCAAAACAAACAAGATACGTTCACATTTATTTCAAAAACCCTAATTTCATGTTGAAACAAGTGTACAAATGTCTAAAGCAAGTGTACAAGTTATTTTTGAATGTATTTTCCCTCCTAAACCCTAGTACAACCTTTTAAAGCCTAATGTACAAGTTAAATATGCATAAAATTCAAACTAGGTCATTTTCCCTCCTAAATCATGTTTATTTCTTACCACCACTTTAACACAAGTTACAACACTTAAAGCACAACTTCTAAACCAAGAAACTAAACCCTAAATCATTCTAAAACCCTAATCTTAACCCTAAACCCTAAACAAAACCCTAATTCTAACCTAAACCTAGACGAAAACCCTAAACACCTAAAACTAGTTCTAACCTAAAAACCAAGCACCTCAAGCACCTCAAGTAGCTCCATGACCTCACCACCACCTTCACCCTCATGTAACCAAGCATCCACCCAAGCACCACTATTATCCACCTTGGCCACCAAGTTATATACATACTCCAAGATACTACCTATACATTGAAATGGCCAATGAAAACCTAGTATAGCACTAAAAACCGTACTCCAGGGTTTGCACTTCTGATTTTGTTAAACTAACCTTTCAAATTGATCTCATTCCGATTAAAACTCGGTAGGTTCGACGTTCGCCATTGGTATGGGATTTGGTTTATCCAAGTATCATGCTAGAATTATCTGTGACGAGAAAGTCGTCCACATCCCAATCGACGGTGAAACTTTGATCATCCGAGGTGATCGAAGTAAAACCCGACTAAGCCTCATATCCTGTATTAAAACCGAAAGATATATATCCAGGGGATATCAAGTTTTCATAGCCCAAGTAATGGAGAAGAAGTCAGACGAAAAACGACTAGAAGATATACCAGTAGTCAGAGAATTTCCAGAAGTTTTTCCTGAAGATCTACCCGGCCTTCCTCCAATTCGCCAAGTAGAATTCCAAATCGATTTAATTCCAAGAGCGGCACTAGTAGCCCGAGCACCTTACAGATTAGCTCCTTCAGAAATGCAGGAACTATCTGACCAACTACAAGAGTTAGCAGACCGAGGTTTTATCCGACCAAGTACTTCGCCTTGGGGAGCTCCTGTCTTATTTGTTAAAAAGAAAGATGGATCTTTTAGAATGTGTATCGATTACCAGGAGTTGAATAAACTTACCATAAAGAACCGATTTACCCATTTACCCAGGATTGATGATTTATTTGACCAACTTCAAGGTTCGAGTGTTTACTCAAAAATTGACTTAAGATCAGGCTATCACCAACTGAGAGTCAGGGATGAAGATATTCCCAAGACTACTTTCAGAACGCGGTACGAACACTACGAATTCCAAGTAATGCCATTTGGTTTAACTAACGCACCTGCTGTATTCATGGATCTCATGAACCGTGTGTGTAAACCATACTTGGATAAATTGAGATATATTCATCGATGATATCTTACTACTCTGTAACAACGGGGAAGAAGAACACGCAAATCACATAAGAATAATCTTGGAATTACTCAAAAAGGATAAATTATATGCCAAGTTCTCCAAATGTGAATTCTGGATCAGTATCGTGCAATTTCTCGAGCACGTGATTGACAGTCAAGGAATTTCACGTTGACCCTGCCAAGATTGAAGCAGTTAAGATATGGGCATCAACCTACTACACCTATAGAAATACACCAATTCTTAGGACTCGCTGGCTACTATAAGAGATTTATCAAATGTTTTTCGAAGATTGCAAAGTCTTTGACCGAATTAACCCAGAAAAACAAGAAGTATATCTAGGGAGAAAACCAAGAGTCAGCTTTCCAACTGCTAAACAAAAATTATGTGAAGCTCTAATCTTAGCATTACCAAAAGGAAACAATGACTTTATCGTTTACTATGATGCATCACATCAAGGTCTCGGAGCGGTGTTAATGCAAAGAGAAAAAGTTATTGCATATGCATCTCGACAACTCAAGCCTCATGAAGAGAATATACCAACATACTTGATTAGGAGCATTAGTATTTATCGCTCTTAAAATTTATAACACTATATGTATGGCCCAAAGTGATAACTGTGTTTCACTGATAATAAAAGTCTTCAGCATATCCGTGATTAATAAGAGTTGACAAGAGACAACGATGTGGTTAAATGTTGTAGATTACGATTTTGAGATTCGCTACCATCCTGGAAAGGCAAATGTTGTAGCAGATGCCTTAAGCCGGAAGGAACGAATCAAACCACTCCGAGTTAGAGCATTAGTCATGACCCTTCACCAATAAATATACTCACAAATCCTCGAAGCCCAAACTGAGGCGATCAAAGAAGAGAACATCAAAGCTGAGAACCTACGAGGAATGGACAAAGCATTTGAAGTATGTCTTGATGGAACCCGATATATCAAGAATCGAAGTTTGGTTACACGTCTTTGGCAATTTTAGGGACTTATCATGCATGAAATCCCATAAATTGACATATCCATCCACCCAGGTTCTGACAAAATGTATCAAGATCTAAAGAAACTCTATTGGTAGCCTAACATGAAGGCAATCATCACTGAGTATGTTGGCAAGTGTTTAACATGCTCTAGAGTTAAATCAGAATGTTAGAAGCCATCTGGCTTACTAATACAACCAGAGATTCCTACATGGAAATGGGAAAGAATAACGATGGACTTCATTACAAAACTACCCAAAACATCAAGTGGACATGACACAATTTGGCAAAATCAACACATTTTATCCCTACCAGAGAGAGAGATAGTATGGAAACCCTTACAAGGTTGTATATAAAGGAGATAGTTTCACGGCATGGAGTGCCGATATCCATCATATCGGATCGTGATAGTCATTTCATATCCATATTCTAGCAGTCAATGAAGAGTGCTTTGGGTACTCAATTAGACATGAGTACGGCATATCATCCCGAGACAGATGGACAAAGTGAAAGAACCATCCAAACACTCGAAGATATGCTTCGAGCCTTTGTTATAGATTTTGGAAAAGGATGGGAGAGACACTTACCATTGGTAGAATTTTCTTACAATAACAGTTACCATGCCAGTATTAAGGCAGCACCATTCGAGGCACTCTATGGTCGAAAGTGTCGATCACCTATATGCTGGGCCGAAGTTAGAGATGTTTAACTCCCAGGACCAGAGATAATCCATGAAACCACCGATAAGATAGTTCAAATCTGACAACGCTTGCAAGCTGCAAGAAATCGGCAAAGGAGTTATGCCAATGTAAGACGAAAGCCTTTGGAATTCCAAGTTGGAGATCGTGTTATGTTAAAAGTGTCACCTCGAAAAGGTGTCATCCGATTCAGAAAGCAAGGAAAACTTAACCCTCGGTACATTAGACCATTTAAGATCCTTAAAAGGGTCGGCCCAGTGACATATACACTTAAGCTTCCTGAAGAACTCAGTAATGTCCACAATACCTTCCACGTTTCTAATTTAAAGAAATTCCTATTCGACGAATCCGTTGTCATTCTAATGAAAGAGCTTCGGCTCGATGAGAAACTCAACTTTGTGGAAGAACTAGTGGAAACCATGGATCGAGAAGTCAAGCAACTAAGACAAAGTCACATCCCTATAGTCAAACTAAGATGGAACTCTAAAAGAGGTCGAGAATTTACATGGGAACGCGAAGATCAAATTTGTGCCAAGTATCCACATCTGTTTTTAAACATCACTCCAACATCCAACTAAATCTCAGGACGAGATTTCTTTTAAGGTTGGGAGATTATAACAACCCATAATTTTCCTCTATGTAATTATCCATCTATTAAATTAGATGCAATTTTCCTCAGTGTAGTTTCCATCTATTTAATTAGATGCAACCATTTTCATGGAAAGATTTTTGCATTTATCAACCATCCAAAATTAACGTAACTTACATTACAAAAGTAAACGTGCTCACGCAACCTACCAATGCCAATTTCATCAACGTTTATGGCAAGTAAACATTATAATATGTCAAGTAATATGTTCTAAACTCCATTTTTATGATACGTTGTCTATTTAACGTACCTTTCATAACGTTTATTATAAAACGTATTTCATACGTTAACGCTTATGTCAAAACCCCGATTACATGTAATGTTTCCATACAATACAAATGTATAAGCTAATAAGGCATGTATACAAGTTATTAATGCATGAAATTCGAATACCTTTTCCCTCCAAAACCCTAGTACAACTCCTTTAAGCTTATAGTACAAGTCGATTAAGCACGAGATTCAAATTTAACTATTTCCCTCCAAACTAATATACATCATTCGTACCACTCTTTAAGCCTAAGTTACTACTCTCCAATGCACAACATTTGAACTAGTTTACCCTCCATTTCACTCCACACACTCGGCAAAACCCTAAAAACCTAACCCGAAAACCCTAAACAACCCGATACCTCTAAACTAGTTTCGAACCAAGTTTAAACCAAGCCAAAACCTAGCAAGCATACTCCACCATGATGCACCACCTTGCCTACCACCTTGTCACCACCTTGCACCCTAAGTAAAGCACCTTGTCACCTCCTTTCACCACCATGCCGCCACCTCACCACCTACTTGTCACCACCTTGGTAATTCGAACCCCCTCACCTTCTAACACCTTGCTAAGCTATCCTCCTAGCTTCTAATAGTCACTAGTAGCTAACCTTGGCCACCACTCTTCTCAACTTGGCCACCACTCCAAGTTTCTAGCCTATATATACACGCATACATGCATACTTTCAAAATTCACCATTTAAACTAAACCCTACCTCAAAATCATGTTCTAGCCAAGCTAAGGAAAGGAAGGAAAAGGTCTTTAAGCTATTTTGGAACCAAGGGATAAGAAAAGAAGAGTTCTTGATTCATCTCCAAGCTTTCGGGTTACATTTTATCATTTTCGACCCATATCAAGCCATTTTTGATCCATTCAAGGCTCAGTAATTCCTCATAACTTATTCTATAAGCTCTTGTCATATTTTAGATCATGTATAAGCTTTCATATAATCATTTGTTCAAGCTAAACTCTTTTGGAAACCCTAAGTCTACTCGTTTGGTTTTCCTAAACCAAACGCACCCCTTAAAACCCTAAAAGCTCTTTTCGTGAACCTAATAAGCTATAAGCCATAAGCTGTTGTAATAAGCTATTTCTATAAGCTCACTTATCACTTTTATAATCATTAAAACTAATCCTAAAAGCCCTAACCCATCGGGTTATTGTTTCTAAACCAAACGTACCTATTTTGGATTTTTAAGCTCATAAGCTCTTTTCATAAGCTACAAGCTCGTAAAACTTACTTATTTTAGCTTATAGTAATAAGCTATATGCTGCAAATTGATTTTGAGATCAAAAATACAAAGATTATAGAATTTGGACTAAAAACGCAAAACATTTTAAGGGTATATATTGTAACTTTTGAAATTATTAAACTTTCGGGCCAAAAGTGTAAATACTCCAAAGTTAAACCACAGGGGGCCTGTTTTGCCATATTTCAAAGTTAAAGGTTTAATATTTTAAAAATATAATTAAAGGGTTAAAAGTGAAAATAAAAAATACCGCAGGGTATATATTGTCATTTTCATATTCTCAAAGGTAAAAATATAATATTTTAATATAAAATATAAAAATCATATTTAAATAATTATAAACTCGATTTTATTAAAACCCAACACATTATCGTTTCAAATCATCGATCGAAACACTATAAAATAATTAGTAATATATTTAACATAATTATATCATCCACTACTTTTGAAGAAACCTAAAAGATAAAAACATATCATTAAACATAACTATCACTTTACTAAGGATTTCATGGTGAGGGGCTTTCATTTTGGTAACATTTTTTGATCGAGTTTGCTGGATATCGAATTAAAGTTTCCTAGCTCCTCAAACGTTACTACATGCCCCTGAATTATGATAGCCGAACAGTGAATACGATGTTTTCCATAAAAATAAAACCATGTATGAGTGCCCAGAATCATGCCTGTGCAAATTCAGTGTTCTTCAAGGTTTATGTGTAAGTTACAAGCCTATGGTAGCTGTCTAGATTATGTCTGTGCAAATTGAGTGTTCTTCACAAAAATATAACCCTGTCTGAGTGGCCTGAGTGAATTAAAAATCAAACACTATCCCTATGTGAGGTGTTATGATATATGTCTATGTCTGAAAAGTTACCTAATATGCAAACTCTTATAAAATCCAAATTTTCTCCATGTCAAGATAAATGATTTTATTTTCTCGCTTCAATTGCTTGAGGGCAAGCAATAAGCTAAGTGTAGAGGGATTTGATAACGCCCAAATTATACACTCGCTTCGATTGCTCGTGAACTTTTGATACTTAATAGCTTAAAATTGCCTGCAGGTTCACTTGAAGACATCCCGAAGTTAGATACATCAAAATCAAATACTTACACGTTAAAGAACACATCATTCAAGAGAAGATCAACAATCAAGCCTAAAGTGCCAAATGTGCGCCGCACTTACCATTTGTGCGCCGCACTTTCCTTCAAGTCAAAGACAGTCAAATTTGCATTAACTCAACAAGTGCGCTGCATAATTTCCTTTCTGCGCCGCACTTCTCATCTGATGTGAAGAATTTATGAAGACTTTAATGCTACTGCATTTACACCACAAGTACGCCGCACATATTTTCTTGTGCGCCGCACTTACTTATTAAACATTTAATACCTATGCATTTAATCACCAAGTACGCCGCACAATCTTTTGTGTGCGCCACACTTTCACCCGAATTTCAGCCTATAAATAGAGCCTCAAAATCTCTCATTTTCATATCATCACAAACACAAAAAACATCTCTTACACAAACATTCTCCATCATTTCACACAAACCCTTTCTCCAAGAATAAACACCATATCTTTTGGAGATTCAAGATCAAAGAACCAAGAACGAGGAAGAATATCATACTAGTATAAGAAATATAATGAAGTTTGTTATTGAAGCAAGTTATGTTATGAACTCCTTAGCCATGAGAGGCTGAATCTTTCATGACTACTCGGTGATGTTATGATAATGAATAAGTGTTTGGTATGATCAGGATCTCTTTAATCTCAAGCTTATGTTGCAATCCTGTTATATCTTATCTTGTCATCTTTGCTTATCAACTTAAATTATATAATCATATCGGTATAGGTCGAGAGACCCCTTATGATCTATGTGGTTTTAAAGATTTGTCTATGGTCTTTATCGTTTGTGCTGAGAAATCCACTTTCGTAAATTGATAAACAAATAAGCTTTGATATACTAGTGATTGGATTATTTGAGTGACACATTTGGTCTAGTTAACTAAATATAAGTCTTGAGTTAATAAAGTTAGTTTGTGAAACCGTTTTCTGACAAGAAATCCTTTTTATAAATTAAGGTTCCACCTCTGAGGTCTATTCATTTCCAACACTTATAAATTATTTTCAACTATCCGAGTAGTCATCTTTATTATCACTGGTAAAACAAAAGTTATTTCCAAAATTGTTAAAATCTATTTTCTTTCTGATTATTTGAACACTACTCAAATCCCTGTGGAACGACCTGGTCTTACCTAAAAGATTATACTACATATGTGGGTAATACTTTTACCCGTGTATTTCCCTATAATAAAATTGGTATTTTCAGTCATTATAAATTTAAAGCTTTTGAAACACATCACGACACTTAGACCATCATCAAGTGCTTCACAGTCGATGGTTTGGAAATTAGTGAACCGGTCCGGTCCATAATATTTTACTAGAAGTTTGTGATGTCTTAGATTGTTATCGTAGTTGGTTACATGTTTGAGATGCTTGTTGGCAAACTTACCTGCCTTTATGAACGAATACCATTGTTTCGAAACATACTTGAGTCTGAGTAAATTTTTTGCCGATAGCCTTGGTAGTATGTGGAATAATGTAATGTCATCCGGTAGAGAGTGCAGCTCGGCCATGGTTGATGAATTGATGATCACCCAATAAGCGTTGCCAAAGATATTAGGGTTATGGGTAGAGGTGGCAAATAGGTCGGGTTTGGTCATGGTTAATGGGTCAAATGGGCCATGGGTCAAACAGATCATGTTTTAAAATAGGTCTAACGAGTCATGGGTCAAACGGTTTGGGTCAGGTCGACCCACTAAATTATGGTGTTTTCATACATTTTTGAATGTTTTATACGTTTTCGTCAGTTTTTTTACGTTTTCGTCCGTCTTTTTGCGTTATCATCCTTTTTTTACGTTTTCGTCCGATTTCTTACTTTTTCGTCTGGTTCTTTACGTTTTCGTTCGTTTATTTAAGTTTCGTACTTTTTTTAAGTTTTTGTCAGATTTCTTATGTTTTCGTCCGTTTTTTACATTTTCGTCCGATTTCTTACGTTTTCGTCCGCTTTTTACGTTTTCGTCCGATTTCTTACGTTTTCGTTGGATTTCTTAAGTTTTCGTCTGTTTTTTACGTTTTTGTCCGTTTCTTTACGTTTTCGTCTGTTTTTTACGTTTTCGTCCGATTTCTTACATTTTCGTCCGGTTTTTTACGTTTTCGCTCAATTACTTACGTTTTCGTCTGTTTTTAATGTTTTCATTCGTCTGTTTATGTTTTCGTCCGATTTCTTACGTTTTCACCATTTTTTTAATTTTTTACGTTTTCGTTCGTTTTTTTCCGTTTTCGGCCGATTTCTTACGTTTTCGTCCGCTTTTTTACGTTTTCATCCGATTTCTTACTTTTCGTCCTTTTTTACTTATTCGTCTGTTTTTTACGTTTTCGTCCGATTTCTAACGTTTTCGTATGTTTTCGTCCGATTTCTTTCGTTTTTGTCCGTTTTTTTACTTTTTCGTTCGATTTCTTACGTTTTCGTCTGTTTTTTACGTTTCCTCATTTTTCTATCGTTTTTGGCCGTTTTCTTTTTTTTGGACGTTTTCTTCTGTTTTTGATGTTTTTCTTCGTTTTCTTACGTTTTGTACGTCTTTATACGTTTTTGAAAACGGACAAAAATGTAAAAAGCAGACACAACATAAGAAAACGGACAAGAACGGACGTAAATGCAAGAAAATGGACAAAAATATACAAAAACGTAAAAAATGAACGAAAACGTAAGAAATCAGGCAAAAACGTAAAAAATGAATGAAAACGTAAAAAATCAGATAAAACGGACGATAAAGTAAAAAACAGAGAAATACGTGAGAAATCGGACGAAACTGTAAAAAAACGGACGAAAACATAAGAAATCGGACTAAAACGTAAAAAACGGACGAAAACATAAAAGAATATACGAAAACGTAAAAAAGACGAAAGCGTAAGAAATCAAACGTAATCGTAAAAAAGGACGAAAACGTAAAAAAATGGACGAAAACGTAAGAAATCAGACAAAAACATAAAAAACGGAGGAAAACATATGAAACCGTTCAAAAACGTATAAACATAAAAAGAACGTTTAGATTAGGTTATATCACTGTTTAAGAAGTTGTAACTAATTTGGGTATTGGGCTTTTGGCCCATTCTAATGACCCATTTGACCCATCTTGAGACACATTTGACCCATTCTTGATTTCACACAAAGAATGAGGTGACCCATTTTTCCCCATCACTCTAGTTTCACTCTACCCAATCCAACCTATGAGATGGTGAAATTTGCCTAACATAATCTGTTTTTGTTTAAATGGGTTGAAATTGCCACCTCTAGTTATGGGTGTTAGTGGACCAATGTTTAATACCTAGCTTTGTATGTATTGGGCCTAGTCTGTTAAGTTAATTAGACCCGATTTGTAGGCCCATTTAGCCCATCTAAGATTAGCGATCCCCTTTTTTACTTTTTGTCTATATATTATTGTTTGTACAAACCCTTTTTCATTATCAAAGTAATACAAATGTTATATTCGATGGTTTAGGTTTAATATGTTTGTCGAACATTGTGGTTTGTCATGAGAGTTTGAATTCAAGTACTGTTTTGTAGATCAATCAAGTCGGTCATGCTACGTATTTGTTTAAGGTAATCTCATTTATTGTTCAAAGATATATGGGTCCAGTGGATGTGATTTGTGATACTCATTATTTATAAATTACATCTTTATTGCTGCCATTTTTTTGGATTGGATATTGGATTTGAGTTCTTTGTTAGTGGGTCGGTGTAATATAGACTTGATATTGGTTTGGAATTTAGAGCTCTTTTTGACAATTGAAGATTTGGTTCGTTCGTATTTTTTTTGTTTGGCATAGATCTCCCCCCCCTCGCTCGCCGGTGCACCATCTTGGGTATTTGTTTCTGTTCTTCTGATGAAAGGATTGTTTATTTAGTTTTCAATGGTTCGTTCAGATGGATTACGTGTAAGAATGGTATAAAGTCGGATACATTAATGTTCGAGCAGTTTCAAAAGTTTGCTTTTTAATATCGTGATAAACTGTTCCAAAACGTGAGTGAACAACAGAATCACACATATTTATCGACAGACCTTTGGCCCAGATTCATAGTAAGGCTCGCGTAATGTAATAAATCTCAGATAAAGCATGACCAAAAGGTGTGTCGACTGAAATCAAATACTGCTAAATGGATAGAGTCACCTTAGCCTGCCGCAATTGATTTCGAAGAATTAAGATTCCATCAAAA
This sequence comes from Tanacetum coccineum, assembly GCA_026074375.1. Lineage (NCBI taxonomy): Eukaryota > Viridiplantae > Streptophyta > Magnoliopsida > Asterales > Asteraceae > Tanacetum > Tanacetum coccineum. The sequence continues at coordinate 2,709 of BQNB010057602.1, read as the reverse complement.
TAAATTGTAGCAAAAGATAAGTCATGTGGTTGAGTGTGAATGACACCAAAACAAAATATATAAAGGACGAGCCACCTTTAAATCCGTATTAATCCCACTCCCCCCCAAACCCCCCACTACTCACCCCTAGGCCTTATTGTCTAAAATTATTTCAAACTGCCTCTATACATGTCTACAACTTGAGAACGTGCTTATAGTTTTGCCTTATATCGTAGACATTAATGTATAGACCGATTTTATACCCATCTTTAAACCCTTTTATCCTTCATTGCTCGTCGAACCCATAGTGTCAACACTGACACAAACCCACCCACGTCAAAAATGTCCCCCGTCCCCTCCCCCACCCCAACCCCAAACCCCCCACCTCCCGCACCCCCGACACCACTCACACCCCACCCACACCCCCCCTCGCACCCCCCTCTCTCCCCTCCCTTCTCACGTTCCTTTTTCCCTCGACTCCACCTAGAGACTCAGTTTTTTATTTTTAGGATATTTTTTTTTTCTTATAATGATTGTCTATATATATTGTTTGTACAAACCCTTTTCATTATCAAGTAATACAAAATCGTTATTCGATGTTTTGTTTTAATATGTTTATTCAAACCTGTTGCCGTTTGTCATGAGAGTTTGAATTCAAGTACTATTTTGTAGATCAATCAAGTCGGTCATGCTACGTATTTGTTTAAGGTAATCTCATTTATTGTTCAAAGATATATGGGTCCAGTGGATGTGATTTGTGATACTCATTATTTATAAATTACATCTTTATTGCTGCCATTTTTTTGGATTGGATATTGGATTTGAGTTCTTTGTTAGTGGGTCGGTGTAATATAGACTTGATATTGGTTTGGAATTTAGAGCTCTTTTTGACAATTAAAGATTTGGTTCGTTCGTATTTTTTTTGTTTGGCATAGAATCCGCTGTGTGCATTTGGGTATTTGTTTCTGTTTGAAGAAAAAGAAGATTGTTTAATATAGTTTTCATTGGATCGTTAGCATGGATACGTGTAAGAATGGTATAAAGTCAGATACATTAATGTTCGAGCAGTTTCAAAAGTTTGTAGACATGTTTGAGCAGTTTGAAATATTTTTAGACATAGTATAGCAATTAAATAATTTTTTAGCCTCTAAACCTCATGCTATGTCAACCTCGTCTAATAAATGTTTCACATCATTCTCTAAATGGATATTGGATTCGAGTTCCACTCACCACATGTTTTATCTTTTGTCACAATTTATTTCGATGAATCTTAATTCTTCGAAATTAATTGCGGCCGCTAATGGTAAATCTATGCCATTAGCAAGTATTGATTCAGTCGACACACCTTTTGTTGGTTTATCTGATGTTTATTACATACCGAGCCGTACTATGAATCTTGCTTCTGTCAGTAAAATTTGTGATTCTGGATGTCACGTCAACTTTTCTGTTTCCGATTGTTCTATATATGACCGAAAAATACAGGAGGTGGTTGGGACAAAATATATACTTGTTAATGAAAAGGGTTTGTACAAACAATATATATTGGGTTGCTGGTAGCAGGTGATTCATGTCATTCCAAATGGGAGGGACAATATTCATATCGACCAAATTTCTAACAAGAGACCATACTTGTGATGAAAATGCACACTCAAAAAACAAATGATCATAACAGTCAGGTTGAGTTTCACATAGAGGACTTGAAAACAGGTTTAAATCGATCGAATCACCGACATCCCATTGCCTTAGCATGTCATGGGTTTTCAATCTTCGATGCATAACTAGCCGCATGTTGTCACACCCCGTCAGTGGCAGAAACACGGGATGTGATGATATCTTTCATCGCATAAGATACAAGATCATACACTTTATAATATACATTCATAAAACTGAAGTTTAAAAAACTTTACAGGTTAAAATCTTATAAAAATTCCAAAACCACGTCCATCTCTACCCAGTCCCCTTGGGTTACATCTTTTCTCTTCCAACACCAATCACATACCTTTGTTTTGACACACCTGAAAATGATACTCGAAAACGTCAACACTAATGTTGGTGAGCTCGTAGGTTTGACCTTAAATTCAAAAGCTGTGCCAATACTTCAACAGTGGACAATAGTGTTATATGACAGTGAATATTTATGCATACATTCCAAGACATAGCACCATAGCTAGTCAATCACAATATTCCAAGACATAGCACCACAGCTAGTCAATCACAATAATCCAAGACATAACCTAAAGGGCCTACCAGCTAGAGCACTATATTAGGGCAGGACCTCACACAACCTGGGTAGGCGTACCCATCCGCTCCCATATTCACAATCACTGGGTAGGCGTACCCATCTGATCTAAACACTTAATATTCACATAGTAGTCATAAGCACATAACTTGTCCAAAAACAAAACCACATTTCACACAGTTCAATTTAAAACATTTCAAACACATTTAAGTATCACTTTCCCCCCACGGAAAACCAGTAAAAAGTGAGGCTATGAGAACTCACCTCAATCAGCAATCAAAAGCAACCGCACAATCTCAATAAAGCATAACACAATCAATCTCTACGCAAGCGCACAATGTACCCGACAACAGCCTAATATATACCCACTATATCAATACTTCCACAAAATTATCTTATTGTACAAGCGTTCGTCTTTACTCACACAAATCCTTATTTTCATCCTAAAATCCCATTTTAAATTCATAACATTGCGAACTCGTTTACTCATA
>BQNB010057601.1:0-38143 GCA_026074375.1 Tanacetum coccineum | reverse complement strand
TTTGACCTCCAATAATCCTACACCAATGGCTTCCGGCTCATGCTTGTGGATTGTTTGAGCAATTTGGTAATCATATGGTTCCCACTTTAATACCTTATTCCCACTTTTGTATATGAATACAATAGAACAATTTTCAGCTCTAGTTTAAGAAATTACAATACTGTTTTGATTCTTTACTTTGTTATTCAAATTAGTAATAGGTGATTTGAAGAGGAACTGCCAACCTTGTCAATTCAAGTGTGCTTTTTGTAACATGTTTACCTTCTACAACAGTTTGTGATCAGCCAATCTTCTAGGCTACAAAAACAAATAAAGATAGCAAGGGTAGAAATGTTATTCCAAAGATAAACCTTCTGAAGACATCAATACATAATTTTTTTTCATAAATACCTTTAAAACCATCGACGGTCGAATCTTTGTGGTTGTTAGCCCCAACCAATTGAAAAAACAGTTGCTCCGATGACCCTGAAAGACCAATGGAGAAAACAATTAAACTAAGAGAGATTGTTCTTGGGAACAGAATGAACCTTTATCGGTGAAGGAAGAGTTGCTTACCACAAAAGAATAAAACTACGAAGTAAAAAAAATCTTAATAAAGATCAATAAATGTACCTTTTTTAACATAACGGTATAATGATTATTTACGCCTCCATTTTAAGAGTATATAATATAGTCTATAATGCTCGTAAATTAGATATGAATGAAAACACTAGATTTTTAATTAATGCCTAAACAATATATTTAGTGTAAATTAGTGCAAGAAAGAGACATACTGATCGAATAGACATAATGAGGTTCTATGAAGTAATGGTAAATCCAACTCGGAATATATAAACCTCGGTGTGTGCTGCAAAAAAAGCAATAAAAGTTACTTTATATCCACATATCCGAACGGCTAAATATATAACACAATTAGAATTAATACTACAAATTTTTATTACCCAAGAAGAAAAGCATATTCACCAGTCAAGTTATCAATGTTTCTTGTTCTTTGCGGCAAGACTAACGACAATATATCGCAACTGTTTCCATATATAAGTAGAATGTCCACATTACCTACTCAAAAGACATTGCTACATTATCGGCCATAAAAAATAGAGGTGGTGTTTTAGCTCAGCATATACTGACCTACATAACGTCTAATTTATATAAGAGTGTGTTAAACCCCTATCTACAATCACCTAAAGCCTAAATTCATCTGCTGACAGCAAGAATTAACTTCACATATATCTCGGCCTTAATCGATTTAACAAATAACTTATTGATTTAAATTAAATTAAATCATAAACTGAGAAATTACCTCCATCAGATGATGAAATTCCTTGATACATGAATTCATCCCTAATTTCAATAAAACATAAGAGTTCATGAGAACCCCTAAAGTTAATGAAACTAAAATCCCAAAACAAAGAAAAATCTGAAGATAAATCTTACCAAAAATCAACTATCCAATTTCATTCAACCATCAAACAACCTTGATCGTTTTTATAACTGAGAAAGAAACCATTTAATTGCCCTGAAAGTTTGATTATCAATCTTTATTGGTATTAATGAAACGTTTAATGAAAAATCATGTTTTATTATAATATCGATGAATTAGATTAAGGTTATTGATTTGTGGTTTCGCTATTTGGTGCAATCGTCTGTGTATTCAAAATTGCTCTGAGAGATCTAGTTTTAAAATTTTATGGGATTAAAACATTGCTTGAGAGATCTAGAAGGTTGTGTCGGGAGGTTTGGGTTAGTGTTAATACTATTGCTTGAGGAGATCAGTTTTTTAAACTTTTTATGGGATTTTTCTTGTTCATGCTCCAAGGATAGCATTTGATTTTGGTTGATAAAAGATTATAGGTGTTTGGTTGTTGGGTTCATTCTTTGTAAGAATTAAATGCCGGTCTCTACTTTTAATATGAAGCGTTGATTATTTCTTGATTATCCAGGTGTTTTTCTCTTTTTTGCCTCAAGATCAAGGTTTCAAAAACCTTGTTTTATATGGGTTATATTAATTTATTTATATATATTTATACTTATTTATATTTTATATTCATTCTTGGCCTTTCTGTTTATATTCATATATAACCTTTTTGATGCTGTTTGATTGATTAAACAAAATATTTGGCTAAAAGATATACCCATTATATATATACTAGTTACTAACCCGCCCGATGGGCGGGTTTGCTTCCTTTTTTGGTTAGTTTAAGTAGGTAACCGTTGAATTTTTAATACAACGTGATGAAGTTTTTAAAAACTAATAATCGGTTTGACGGTATCTTTTGTTTTGTTTAAATCCAAATGAACTATTTATAATGGTATGGGAACAGGTTAGTTTAAGGGTGTAACTGTTGGATTTTTAACACAAATTCATTGATTTTTAAAAAACTGTTAATCGGTTTAACGGTATCTTTTGTTTTTCTGTTTAATCAAAATGAACTGTTTAATATTTGGTATGAGAAATAGCTTAGAACATAACTGGCCACTGTTGGGTTTGGTTCATACTTTTTTTGAGAGAATTTTGTCCTTTTAGTTCTAACGGGTTGTCGGTTTTTTTGTAAACATAGGAATATTCTTCATATTTTTTTTTATAAAAAAATTGTTTTCTTTATGATATTTAGTGTGTGTGTGAGTTTTTAATGGACGTAATGTAGTTTTTAAGGTGAATGGAAGACGATCAAACTGAAATGGTTGCGAAGAACAAAACTTTTGCGTACATATACTTGCCACAAATATGCATGATATTCTACAATTTGTTATCTTAGGTGGGGGATTTGTAGATTAAAAGAGGTAGGCTGTGACATAATTTCAACACATAAATTATATCAATTGCCTTTTGTTCTAAAGTTATCTTTAACTTTGCCCTAATCGCATTGAAACCAAAATCAATACGTAACAAATTATAGATTAATTATTAAAGTTGATAACATTCTTATTTCATATTGAAGATTGTACATGTCATGATGAAACTTAGTTCCAAAAATGAACTCAAGCCTTTCAGTTTTCTTATCATTTTCCTTTAGTATCGTTTTCTTCTTTTCTAGTCTTTTTGTTGCCATTTCTGCCTCCTATGGTGGAAATGAGTCTGATCATCTAGCATTGTTGTCATTCAAGTCGATGATAACTCAAGATCCATTTGGAGCTCTAAACTCATGGAACGCTTCTTTGCATTTTTGTGATTGGACTGCTGTTTCCTGTGGGAAGAGACATAGAAGAGTGACTGATATACAACTGATTTCACAGGGGCTAAAAGGTTCCTTGTCTCCTCATGTAGGTAACCTCAGCTTCCTTCATGAGTTTTCACTTTCGAACAACAGCATTCAAGGAAACATCTCTCGTGAACTTAGGCGACTATCCAGGTTACATCTCCTTCATCTTGATGATAACAAATTCAACTGATCCATTTCACCAAACTTGGCTAGTTGTTCTAACCTTTATAGGGTGATCTTTGTCCTCAAAATCAATTTCATTATCCTAAAATTGTTTACAAACCATTTAGACAAGTTAATGAAATAGTTCACATTTACACACACACACATATTTCTTATAATAACGCACCTAAGTGAGCTCTTCATGTGCTTCAACATTCCTCTTGGTGGAAAAAACAATCTGCATTAAACCAACAGAGATATCTGAACAGAGTGTTTAACAGTTCAACTTTTAGAGCAATTAATAAAGAAAGTAATTACTTACATGATAGTATTTATGATCGGGTGTTTCTACTTCAACAGGAATATCTATCAAATTAGAATCAAAGCATCTATATTCACACAAACACAATATAACAAGTTACTGTCAAAGATAGCTGAAAGGAATCATTAAACTCATCAACAATATATATCAAATATCCATAATCAATGTACGATGGGCGGGTTATGTCTATATTAAAACCGCATTAATCTAGTGGCTTTATATATAATTATGATTTTTTATATTATTTACCTCATTGATGGCTTCTGATTTTGACAATACAATGAATGTTGCTCGGTTGCTCCAAACGCATTTGCCACAAATATCCAACCCTACTTGCAAGGCTGCATGTATAGGATTGTAGCCTGTTGACCTATTACTTAAATAACTTGATAGTTCACAAATGAATGCTACTGTGGTAGTTTGGTATATTTTGTAAAAACCTGTCCTTCTACTTATAAATTTTGTTGATCTGATATATGGATGTTAGTCTTATTTTAAATTTTTGTAAATTTCTTTTGACTTAAATCACGGCAGAAATTATTTCTGAAAAACATCGTATCTGATTAACCGACAGTGACAAGGTTTGCCGACGTTGTCATCTCAAACCCAAATATGCAAAGAAAGAGACCCTCTACGTTGGCTAGCAATAAGAAATATGATAACTTAATATGCTAAACATTGACACACTTGCTGCTGCAAAAGTATGTTGACTGTGCAGATAGAATACTAAAAAATTTTGAATTAGAATTAATATACTGTACGTAGATAACAAACATAAGTTCATGAACCCAATAAATTCTAAGATTACCTTGACGAGAGATCTCATTTCCCGGTTCTGTTTTTGATGATGTATATAGGATTGGTTTAGTCTCCTTGCAACACCAATCAAGTATTCCTTTTAATTTGTGAAATATATACATATAAAACAAAATAAAATATGCAATAAAACCGTAGATTATTGCTTCTTGAAAAACATTTACCTCCTTGAACCTTACATGTAGTATGTTATCTGTTGGTTATTTAATTATGAGTCATTTCTATTGTAAGCATTTCATGCTTGGGTTTTAATCCTGGAAATTTTTTACTCAAAGAACCATTAAACTATATATAACTAATGTAATTAAACCATTCCTATAAGTAGATTTTCATTCAGTTCCTGCACCGCCTTATCTTGTTCCCCCATACGTCGATTAATGTCTACTGGTGGATCATCCCGACTATGAAGGTTTACTGGCGACGGTATTTGTGGTGGTTCACGAATACGACCATCAAAGAATGCCATGTTAGACACCCACCAGTCCGAGCTAGCCTCAAAGGCATCTAGGGTAAGTCTTGGACTAGGTCGAGCTCCCTTTTAAATAAAAAAATTAACTACGAAATTAAATACGTAATCCAATTAATAAACTTCATAACTAATAAGAACTCACAACAAAAAAACGGTGGAGAAATGTTTGATAAAACTTTCCATGGGAACGCCAAGCAACTGCTCTAGGATAACGCTCTACACGTGTAAAAAATTGAAATGCCCGTACTCGGTACGACTCCAATATACAGGTCTAAAAATAAAATTACTTGTTTAAATTTGTTAACGCACTTACAAATACATAAATATTAGAAATTAACACATGACATACCTTAAAGGCCCATGTAAATCCCGACAACGTATACTTAGGCTTATCATCACCTTCTTCCACCGGAGTGGCATAAAATACTGGCCACCGTTTCACGTTTGCATTCCTTAACGAATTGTACAATGTCGGCCAAACGTACGAACCCTAAGGATACAAGTCCCACACATTTCTATCATTTACTAACCTTAAACACCAATCCTTGACATTATGCCTAGGATCTTGACCTAATAAGACCAACTCCAAAATGGCTAACAACAACGGCTTACAACATCGTGGTCGTTAATAGTATAAAACTCTACGCTCATAATCTTTGCTTCCAACATTCGAGCCGTTATATGGTAACCATCCATATTTGAATCAAACACTCGTCTCCTAAACGGAATATGACCCTTTAAATATAGCGAACTAAAATCTACCCCAAACCTTAACCCGGTTATGAGGCAAAATTCCTCTCTCCAAATTGTATATCAACATCATCACCTAGATGGTAAGTAAAAGGAACAATCTCCGTATGATCATCTAAACACTCCACTTGGCAACAATTCATAAAATGTACTAAAATACAATTCTCTAGAGATTTATCTAGATCACACAAGCAACCAAAACACGTTTCCCTAAATAATTGTTCCCGGGGAGTGTTCCTATTTTTTTCTAATTTCTTTAATCAAAGATATCTTACCTCTACATGTCACAGTAACAGGAGGGTCCTAAATTAACAACAACATAAAACTATATATTACTACACAGATAAATAACAAATAAAGAATAATAATAATGGAACACGAAAAAAATATACTTTGATATTATCCATATCCACCAAAAACAACAATTAAAAATGACAGTCACCAACAACAACCGTCAACAACAACCAGGCAACCAATGCAGCAACACCAAAACAAAACTGCCACAACAACGCAAACACCACCACAATAGTCACCAAATCTACAACACAACGGCCACAACACCACTTCACCACATAACAACACAGTCACAACACCACAATCACCACCAAAATTATAACAACCCACAAATTTTTATCAATGTAAATATTCATCTATTAAGTTAGATGCAATGTACTATCTATCTATTATATATGAACCACCTTTTTCAGGAAAATTTTTCACTTTATTACATTACTAATATCTCAATATGCAACATGACTTGCATAACTAAAGTTAACGAGCTCACGCAACCTACCTATGGCAATCCTATCTACATATATGTCAAGCAAACATCATAACATGTCAAGTCAATATTTTAATATCATTTTTACAAAGTACATTACTCATATAATGTACCATTTGCAACATTATATCAAGACAAGCTTTAAACCATTATCGTTTACCTCTAAACCCTAATTCCATGAATGATTAATATCTAAAGTGAATGTACAAGTTACTAAAGCATATGTACAAGTAATATAACATCTCATTTGAAATATAAATTCCCTCCAAGTCAATGTACAAGTTCTTTAAAGCATAATATACAAGTCATTAAACATGACATCCAAAATAGCATTTTTACCTCCGTTTTCATTCTAGTTTCTTCATCACCACTTTTGTATAAGCTAATACACTCAATATATAATGTATAAACCCTAATTATTCTACTCATAAGCTCTCACACATATTTTTTACACTCAAAACCCTAATTCAAAACCCTAAAACCTAAAACCGAGCTAATTTCTAAACCATGACCCGTTTCTTTGTTTTTATCCATTGTAAACATAAACCAATACTCAAATAAGTTGTAATAAGATAAATTACAACATTACAAATCACATTCCATCATCATTTCATCATTTTAACAACAATGTACAAGAATTATACCTAGAAAACCCTAATCAAACCCTAATTTGAACTTTTGACCCGTTTACTCATTTTCGCCCATTTTAAACCCAAACCACCTACCAAAACTTATTGTAAACACTTAATATAAGTCTTGTGATCCTTAATATATCATTACTAATCAAATGTCCTCGAAAAATAACCAAGAAAACCCTAGTTCGAGCTCTAAGAAACCCGCGACCCCCATTTTTGCTTTTTGACCCATTTTGAAGCTACTCCTTGCAAACAAGCACCTTGATGACCCTACTACTTGCTTCTATAGGAGTTTACAAGCACCTCTCCTAAATATCTAGCTCACAATTTGGTTACAAAAGCTCCACATCACCTCTTTGTCTCTTTTTCTACCCGCGACACCACAAGAACAAACCACCATCCTCAAGCTAGTTTCTAGCCATGGATTATCATCATGTAGCCTTCCCACATCACCCTCTAGCTAATACAGATGTCCTAACTTGGACTCTAGGTCTCCTTGGCCTCTAAGGTTGATTTCGAGTATAAATAGAGGGGGTAAACCCTTCATTCAAACTCATCCCTCACATATTCTTCTATAACCTATTCTAGCAACTTATCTCTGCTCAAAGAAGTTCCTAAGGAGCCCCAAGATCAATAATCAAGAGAAATATTGAAGCCTTGAAGCCCCAAAGAACCATTTCTAGGCGTACAAAGAGAAAAGACCAATTTTGACCCTTTTTCCTCCATTTTCGATTCTCAAAGCTCAAACCCAGGTTTCTTATGATCCATATCTTCTCTTACACTTGTATAATGTTCATATGATCATACTTGAGCTCATGTTAAAGCTTTTAATCTAAAAATCTAGGTGTTTTTCCATTTTGATCCAAAACCGAACTCATAAACCCTAATTCTATGTTTTTCTTTAATCTAAATGTTATAATGGTTAAATGTTGCTATAATATATCTTAAATAATGTGAATATAACAAATTTATTGATTCTTGAAAGAATTTGAATTAAAAACCTACGCGTTTTCGTTTTAAAACCCTAATTCGACCCGTTTTGATTTCTGACTTAACGAATCGTTATTTTTAACTTTCGTTACGTTAAACCTTCATATTTTAGCTTATTCTAATAAGATATAACCTGAAAATATCTTTTGAAATGTTAAAATAAGCTTGAATGGCCATTCAAACTTGTTTTATAAATATTATCCATACAAGGGGTATATATCATAACTTTTTGAAACTTATAACTAAAGGGACTGAAAATGTCATTTTATCAAAGTAATAACTATAAGGGTCTATTATGTCACTTTCCAAAGTGCAAGGTTTACTTTGTACATCTTTTAAACTAGAAGGACCAAACTTGTAAAAGTGCAAACTCCAAGGGTATATTTTGCCATTTTTCATTCTTAAGGGTGTAAAATGAAACATTTTGAAAAAGTGTAGAAATGTGTTCAAAACCTTATAAGACATAACTTTAATTAACGCTTGACGTGCTTATCATTTCCAGTTATTGAGCAAAACGCTTAAAACTAATTATATCGCATCGCAATATAATTATGATGGCCCGAACGGTGATACAATACTCCATAACAATTCAATCAAAGATGATATTCATTATAATGTAAAACATATTCAATCAAACTAAGACTTGACATATTACCCCAGGTTGCGTGTGACGAAGCCGTTACTTTCATTCCATATACCTTTGCTATCACTCAGATTTCCCTATACTGTTAAGGTGAGTTCATAGCCTCGCATTTCAATATTTCAAATGTTTTATAAACCCGCGAGGGGGATACATGCTATAAACCATGAATGCAATTATTTCTGTATGCTGTCCTGATTTATTATTGCCTAAGTAACTATTTTGCCTTTAAGTCCCCAATATCATGAACCGTTAATTACTCTACGGAGTGAGCGCGAATGTTGTGAATAGATCTATTTGGGTTGGACTCCCCGTTGGTGTACCCAGTTATACCGGTAACCAATTGCACACCATTAGAATATAACTGCGGGTGTTTTGGCAAAGGCACCCGTTGGGGCTATAACGTATCAAATATATCCCAAGGCTTCGGATTCATGAGCTAATGGCAATAATATTGTTTTACAAATAACGGGTGTATAACAACGTAACCCAATATCGAATTTGCATTCAAATTATTTAACTTAAACCTATGAATATCACTCAACCTTTGTGTTGACTTTTTAGCATGTTTTATCTCAGGTAACTAAGCAACCTATGGCACGGAGTGGCGAGGACTTGAAGATGGCAAAACTGTTATCATTCAAACTTTGTGTTTTAGATTTTGGGACCTTTTGTTTGTAAAAACTCTGATGAAATAATGAATGATAACTAAATTTTCAAAAACGACTCTTTTTGATTCGTTTTCTATGATTATGACTGTTGTACCTTGAAGTGATACCCCAGATTAGCTTCCGCTGCTATATGTAAAAATGGGGGTGTTACAGATTTGGTATCAAGAGCCACGTTATAGAGAACAAGGTTGAAACCTTAACTATAACTACTTTTTTTTCCATCCAAGAAAGTCCTTCGTGCCGCTATATCTTCCGAAATGGTATGTAAAGATACATAACTATTATATTACTAAATAAATAACTTATGTTATTTACCGCTGGGTTGTTAAACAGAACGATGTCTTCTCCCGACCATCCTACTTCCAATATGGAGGATGCCTTTTCCTCAAACTTCCCAAACTATCTTCCTCTGGCTTCTCCGGATTATATCCTGACTTCACCGGGAAAAACTTACTCTAGCTCTTCCAACTCATTTGGAATAGTCCCTCTAGCTTCACCAACTCTTTCATTATTTCATGATGATCCCTACATGAAAGCTTTGCAAGCCTTTTATACTGAAAAATCACCTATCCCGCCTCCAACTATCATACCTCCATCTTCAATACCTAAACCTCAAGAATTCTTTCTTCCAGAAAAATTTCTGTCACCTAAGAAACAAGGCCGATCATCTTCTTCTACCTCTTCCCAACCTCAAGCCTTTGAGATAGGTGAAAGCTGTCGAAAGACAAGTATAGAGCGTCATGAGGAACAAATCGAATAAATTATGAATTACTTAGGAGAACTCTCTCTCTCGATCGTATTGTGCATATAGAAGATAAAGTCGAAGGTCTTGGAAAAGGACGGGTAATCATCCAACAAGATTTTGATACTTTAGAAGCTGAACTTCAACAAGCTCGTGCCCAAATTACCAAACTCCAGAGGAAATAAATGAGAAGTAACCATAAGACCTCTCTAGCCCACTTCAGGATTACTGAACTAGGAGACATTATCAACGACATGCAGATTCATCACCAAGAGAATATAGAAAATCTCTAAGACTCCATCAATGAACTCAAGAACTGTATGGAATAATCATCCAACTACTAGTTTAGATTCCAGTATTAGCTTTTAACCTAGCCACGGGATGTGTGGTATAAATAAAAATGCTTGTTAAATCTTGACTATGTATAGTACTAAGACAAGTTGTTCTTAATACAAAGGCAATCTCGTTATATACTTTGTTGTTTCACTTTCATTTCATCTCATCATCATTCATCCTTTATCATATGCATCATTATTCACCATAATCACACCGCAACCTCTAGAAAATAATGCTAACAAATACCTGACTTTGTTAGTATTTATGGTTTCAATATTGTTATTGCTAAAATGCTTAAAGTTCAAAAATAATCTAAAATGTTTTATTTTAAGCATTTTATCTTAAGCGTAACATTGTAAAACTTGTATTCTTATTACGTGTTGTCTTTTGTTGATAGAATGCCTCCTAAAAGGACGTCAACATCTGAAGCACCGGCCATGACTCAAGCTGCCATTAGAAAACTAGTTGCTGACAGTGTCACTGCGGCTCTAGAAGCACAAGCTGCAACAATGACAAATGCTAATAATCCTAATAGGAACACCGGTCCTACTGAAACTCCTGTATTAAAAACGGGAAACTATAAAGAGTTCATCAGTTGTCAACCTTTCTACTTTAATGGTACAGAAGGAGCAGTTGGCCTTATCCGCTGGTTTGAACGAACCGAATCAGTATTCTCTCATAGCAGATGTGCTGAAGAAAACAAAGTAACATTTGCTACTGGTACTCTGACTGACGATGCCTTGTCCTGGTGGAATGCATATGCCCAGCCTATGGGAGTAAAGCAAGCCAATCAAATCACCTGGACTGAGTTAAAAAGGCTTCTGACGAACAAGTATTGTCCCCGGACTGAAATCAAAAAAATAGAAGAAGAACTTTACAATCTAACTGTAAAGGAAAATGATCTTAAACCTTATGTTAGAAGATTCCAAGAATTAACAATCCTATACCCGAACATGGTGCCAAACACCGAGAAACTCTTGGAAGCTTTCATCGGGGGACTCCCTCGAAGCATTGAAGGAAATGTTACTGCCTCTAAACCTCAAACTTCAGAGGAAGCTATTAACATAGCCCAAAGGCTAATGGATCAAGTAACCAAGCATACTCCAGTGCAAGTATCAAGTGACAACAAACGAAAGTTTAACGACAGAAGAACTTTCAACAACAACTCCCGCAGCAACAACAACTACCATAACACCAACACCAATAATCGCTACAATAATCATCAACTACAACAAAACCGAAGGCAAGAAGCTGTTAGAGCTTATGCTGTTACTCCATCTGGAAACAATAGGTATGCCGAAGACCTCCCATTATGCAAGAGATGCAATCTCCATCACACCGGACCTTGTACTGGTAAGTGTAATATTTGCAACAAGGTGGGGCATTTGACCAAGACTGCCAAAACAAGAAGCCAGCCACTGGAAGTAATCAACTACTAGTGACAGTTATTTTTCATTCCTGTGGAGAAAAAGGGCATTATACAAATTAGTGCCGAAAGACCAACACCAATGCCCAGGGAAGAGCCTACATGTTAAGAGATAAAAATGCTCATCAAGACCCGAACGAGGTTACAGGTACGTTTCTTCTAAATCAGCATTTAGCCAAAGTATTGTTTGACTCTGGAGCTGATAGAAGCTTTATATCCATATCTCTTGCCTCTAAGCTAAATAGTCCGTCTATTACAATAGATACCTTTTATGATATCGAAATGGCTGCCGAAAACTTAGTAAGCACAAACACCGTTATCAAAGGCTGCACTCTAACTTTGTTAGATCAACCTTTCGAAATCGATCTCATGCCAATTAAACTCGGTAGTTTCGACATTGTCATTGGTATGGACTGGTTATCCAAGTATCATGCCAAAATTCTTTGTGACGAGAAATTCGTTCACATTCCTATCAATGGTGAAACTCTAATCATTCGAGGTGATCAAAGTAAAACTCGACTAAATCTCATATCCTGTATAAAAACCGAAAGGTATATATCTCGAGGTTGTCAAGTTTTCATGATTCAAGTAATGGAAAAGAAATCAGACGAGAAAAGACTAGAAGATAAAGAATTTTCAGATGTTTTTCCTGAAGATCTACCTGGTCTTCCTCTCGTTCGCCAAGTAAAGTTCCAAATCGACTTAATCCTCAGAGCAGCGCCTGTAGCCCGAACACCTTATAGATTGGCTCCTTCAGAAATGCAGGAGTTATCTAACCAACTTCAAGAACTAGCAGGCCGAGGTTTTATTCGACCAAATACATCGCCTTGGGGAGCCCCTGTCTTATTTGTTAAAAAGAAAGACAGATCTTTTAGAATGTGCATCGATTACGGAGAATTGAATAAACTTACCATAAAGAATCGTTACCCATTACCCAGAATCGATGACTTATTCGATCAACTTCAAGGTTCAAGCGTTTACTTAAAAATCGACTTAAGATCAAGCTATCATCAACTGAGAGTAAGAGACGAAGATATCCCTAAGACTGCTTTCAGAACAAGATGTGGACACTATGAATTTCAAGTCATGCCATTTGGTTTAACAAATGCACCTGCTATGTTCATGGATCTCATGAACCATGTGTGTAAACCATATTTGGATAAATTCGTACTAGTATTTATCGATGATATTCTTATCTACTCTCGTAACAAAGAAGAACACGCAAATCATCTAAGAAAGAAACTCGTTCGGTTCTTTGGATTGTTACTCGTTCGGTTGTAGATGATATGATCTCGTTCGGCTTTTGTGAGAACTCGTTCGGCATCTTTGTATAATGACTAGATCGGCTCCTCTATACAAATGACTAGATCGGTTGTTTGAAAGAGGACTCGTTCGGTTAGTCTTAAAGATGTCTAGATCGGTTCAAGCAATATATCAAACACCTTAACCGCACCTTTCTTCGACTCCTATTTTCAGCCAAGTTTGTTTGTGCTTCGTACCACAAAACGTGACCACAAACAAGCTACAAAGAGAAGCTAAAACAAAATCTTTTTACAACAAAAAATTCGAATTAAGCTCAACTAAAAAAGTAAAATTCAATACTAATATTAAGCAAAATCAATACTTATAATAAAAGTTTTTGTCTTTTCTGTTTGTGTTTTCTCGTAGAGCCAAGAAAGTAGATTAAAAAATACTTAAAGTTTGGACACAAGTTGAATTTTTTGTTATTTTTTTAAGACCTCTTTTTTCTTTCTTTTTAAAAAATATAAGCCGATTGTTTTAAGCTTAAAATAAATGTCCGAATAAGTCTCAAAAAGAAACACAAATAAGAAATCTCAATCTCACAAACACAAATCTAACACTAAAATAAGCCTGAATCCATAATCATTGGCTCTTGATACCAATATTAACCAATAGATCTTGATTGATAATTAGTTGTGTGAAAATCAAGGTGTTAATTTAGTGTGTGTGTTTAGAGAGAGTAATTCCTAAACTTGCCTTTTGATTAAATGAAGTGTTACATCTACCCCCCTGGCATAGATTTACTTTTTATAGCCTTGGTTAGCTTTTATAATTAAACTTTCCTAAAAACTTAGGCACTTATAGTCCTGCACTTTTTAATTGTGCTACAAGTAGATTAATTTCTTTTTTTTCTAACTCGTTAGTTACTCTACGTGAGTAGCTGCGAATGTTATGATAGATCTATTTGGGTTGGACTCCCCGTTGGTGTAACCCAGTTATACGGTACTAATCGTCACATTGATATAACTGCGTGTGTTTTGCAAAGTCGCCCATTGGGCTTTAGTATCTAAATTTATCCAACGGTTCGGATTTAATGAGCTAATGGCAAAATAATATTTGTTTTATAACGGGTGTATAACAACGTAACCCAATATCGAATTTGCATTCAAATTATTTAACTTAAACCTATGAATATCACTCAACCTTTGTGTTGACTTTTTAGCATGTTTTATCTCAGGTAACTAAGCAACCTATGGCACGGAGTGGCGAGGACTTAAAGATGGCAAAACTGTTATCATTCAAACTTTGTGTTTTAGATTTTGGGATCCTTCTTTGTAAAAAACTCTGATGAATAATATGGAATGATTTTAAAAAAAAAAAAAAAAAAAAAAAAAAAAAAATAAAAACAAAAAAAATAAAATCTTTATTTCAAAAACGACTCTTTTTTATTCGTTTTCTATGATTATGACTATGGTACCTTGAAGTAATACCCCAGATTAGCTTCCGCTGCTATATGTAAAAATGAGGGTGTTACAGATTTGGTATCAAGAGCCACGTTATAAAGAACAAGGTTGAAACCTTAACTATAACTACTTTTCTTTTTCCATCCAAGAAAGTCCTCCGTGCCACTATATCTCCCGGAATGGTATGTAAAGATACATAACTATTATATTACTAAATAAATAACTTATGTTATTTATCGCTGGGTTGTTATCAGAACGATGCCTTCTCCCGATCGTCCTACTTTCAATATGGAGGATGCCTTTTCCTCAAACTTCCCAAACTATCTTCCTCCGGCTTCTCCGGATTATATCCCAACCTCACCGGGAAAAACTTACTCTAGTTCTTCCAACTCATTTGGAATTGTCCCGCTAACTTCACCAACTCTTTCGTTATTTCATGAGGTATCCCTTCATTGAAGCTTTACAAGCCTTATATACTGAAAAATTCCACCTAACCTTCCTCAATTTTCATACCTCCTAAAAACTCAAGAATTCTTTCTATCTGGAAGAATTCTGTCACTAAAGGAAAAACAAGTTCGGGCCATCTTCTTCTACTCTTCCCTACCTCAAGCCTATGTGTAGGTGAAAGCTTCGAAAGACAAGTTTGAGCGTCATGAGGAACAAATCGAAGGGAAATTATGAATAATTACTTAGGTGCTCTCTCTTAATCGTATTGAGCATATAGAAGATAAAGTCGAAGGTCTCAGAAAAGGACGAGTAATCATCCAACAAGATTTAGATACTTTGGAAGCTGAACTTCAACAAGCTCGTACCTAAATTACCCAACTCCAAAGGAAACAAATAGGAAGTAACCATAAGACCTCTCTAGCCCGCTTCAGGATCACTAAACTAGGAGACATTATTAACGACATGCAGATTCGTCACCAAGCGGATATAGAAAATCTCTAAGACTCCATCATCGAACTCAAGAACCGTATGGAATGATCATCTAACTTCTAGTTTAAATTCCAGTTTTAGCTTTTAACCTAGCCACGGGATGTGTGGTATAAATAAAAACACTTGTCAAATCTTGACTATGTATAGTACTAAGGCAAGTTGTTCTTAATACAAAGGCAATCCCGTTATCTACCTTATTGTTTCTTACCGCTTTATTCATCATCGTCCTCATAGTAATGCTTATTTTTGAACTTTAAGCATTTTAAAGAAAAATAAGCATTACTCTTTAAACAATCTTAGACTTGTGATATCATTCTCATTATGTGTTGTCTTTTGTTGATAGAATGCCTCCAAAAAGAGCGTCAACATCTGAAGCACCGGCCATGACTCAAGCTGCCATTAGAAAACTAGTTGCTGACAGTGTCACTGCGGCTCTAGAAGAACAAGCTGCAATAATGGCAAATGCAAGTAATCCCAATAGGAACACCAGTCCTACTGGAACTCCTATAGTAAAAAAGGGAATCTATAAAGAGTTCATCAGCTGTCAACCTTTCTACTTTAATGGTACGGAAGGAGCAGTTGGCCTTATTCGCTGGTTTGAACGAACCGAATCAGTATTCTCTCGTAGCAGATGTGCTGAAGAAAACAAAGTAACATTTGCTACTGGTACTCTAACTAACGATGCCTTGTCCTGGTGGAATGCATATGCCCAACCTATAGGAGTAGAGCAAGCCAATCGAATTACTTGGACTGAGTTAAAAAGGCTTCTAACGAACAAGTATTGTCCCCGGACTGAAATCAGATAAATGGAAGAAGAACTTTACAATCTGACTGTAAAGGGAAATGATCTTAAACCTTATGTTAGAAGATTCCAAGAATTAACAATCCTATGCCCGAACATGGTGCCAAACACCGAGAAAAACTCTTGGGATAGCTTCTATCACCGGGGAACTACTGAAGATTGAGGAAATGTTACTGCCTTTAAACCTCAAACTTTAGAGGAAGCCATTAACATAGCTCAAAGGCTAATGGATAAAGTAACTAAGCATACTCCAATGCAAGTATCAAGTGACAACAAACGAAAGTTTGACGACAGAAGAAATTTCAACAACAACTCCCGCAGCAACAACAACTACCGCAACACCAACACCAACAATAGCTACAATAATCATCAACTACAACAAAACCGAAGGCAAGAAGCTGTTAGAGCTTATGCTGTTACTCCATCTAGGTATGCTGGAAACCTCCCTTTGTGCAAGAGATGTAATCTTCATCACACCGGACCTTGTACTAGCAAATGTAATATTTGCAACAAGGTGGGCCATTTGAGCAAGAACTGCCAAAGCAAGAAGCCAGCCACTAGAAGTAATCAACTACCAGTAACAGTTGTATGTCATGCCTATAGAGAAAAAGGGCATTATACAAATCAGTGCTGAAAGACCAACATCAACGCCCAAGGAAGAGCCTACATGCTGAGAGATAAGAATACTCATCAAGACCCGAACGTGGTTACGGGTACGTTTCTTCTAAATCAGCATTTTAAGCCAAAAGTATGTTTGATCTGGAGGACTTGATAAAAGCTTTATATCCATAATATCTTACCTCTAGCTATATAATCGTCTATTACAATTAGATACCTTTTATGTTACGAAATGGTGACAAAAAACTTAGTAGCACAAACACAGTTTATCAAAGGTGCAGACGTCTAACTTTGTTTGATGTCTAACCTTTTAAAATGCGATCTCTATGCCAATTAAACTTGGTAGTTTCGACGTTGTCATCGGTATGGATTGGTTGTCAAGTATCATGCCAAAATTCTCTGTGACGAGAAAGTCGTCACATTCACTATCCAATGGTGAAACATAATAATTCGAGGTGATCAAAGTAAAATCAACTAATCTCATATCCTGTATATAACCGAAAGTATAATATCGAGAGGTTGTCAAGTTTTCTTGATCCAAGTAATGGGAAAAAAAAAAAGAAATCAGACGAGAAAGACTAGAAGATATCCCCGTAGGTCAATGAAATTTTCAGTTGTTTTTCATGATGATCTACCGGGTCTTACTCCCGTTTCGACCAGTAGAATTCCCAAATCGACTTTATCCCAGGAGCTAGCCACCTGTAGCCCAAACACCTTATAGATTGGCTCCTTCAGAAATGCAGGAGTTATCTAACCAGCTTCAAGAACTAGCAGACCGAGGTTTCATTCGACCAAGTACATCGCCTTGGGGAGCTCCTGTCTTATTTGTTAAAAAGAAAGACGGATCTTTTAGAATGTGCATCGATTACCGAGAGTTGAATAAACTTACCATAAAGAATCGTTACCCATTACCCAGGATCGATGACTTATTCGATCAACTTCAAGGTTCAAGCGTTTACTCAAAAATCGATTTAAGATCAGGCTATCATCAACTGAGAGTAAGGGACGAAGATATTCCTAAGACTGCTTTCAGAACAAGATACGAACATTATGAATTTCAAGTCATGCCATTTGGTTTAACAAACGCACCTGCAGTATTCATGGATCTCATGAATCGTGTATGTAAACCATATTTGGATAAATTCGTAATAGTATTCATCGATGATATTCTTTTATACTTCTCGTAACAAAGAAGAACACGCTAATCATCTAAGAATAATCTTGGAATTACTCCGAAAAGAGAAATTGTATGCCAAGTTCTCTAAATGTGATTTCTGGATTCGTATCGTGCAATTTCTTGGACATCTCATCGATAGTCAAGGACTTCATGTTGACCCTGCCAAGATTGAAGCTGTTAAGAACTGGACATCTCCTACTACACCTACAGAAGTGCGTCAATTCTTAGGACTCGCCGGCTATTACCGAAGATTTATCAAAGGTTTTTCAAAAATTGCAAAGCCTTTGACTAAATTAACCCAGAAAAACAAGAATTATATCTGGGGCGAAGAACAAGAATCAGCTTTCCAACTCCTTAAACAAAAACTCTATGAAGCACCAATCTTAGCATTACCAGAAGGAAACGATGACTTTGTCGTTTACTGTGATGCTTCTCTTCAAGGTCTAGGAGCTGTATTAATGCAAAGAGAAAAAGTCATTGCATATGCATCTCGACAACTCAAACCTCACGAAGAAAACTATACCACTCATGATCTTGAATTAGGAGCAGTGGTATTCGCTCTTAAAATCTGGAGACACTATCTATACGGTACAAAGTGTACAGTTTTCACTAATCACAAAAGCCTTCAACACATTCTTCGTCAAAAAGAATTAAATATGAGGCAACGCCGATGGTTAGAATTACTCACATATTATGATTGTGAGTTTTGCTATCATCCTGGAAAGGCAAATGTTGTGGCAGATGCCTTAAGTCGGAAGAAACAAATCAAACCACTCCGAGTTCGAGCATTAATCCTAACCATTCATCCAAAATTACCATCCCAAATTCTCGAAGCCCAAAATGAAGCCCTCAAAGAAGAAAATGTCAAAAATGAAAACCTATGAGGAATGGATAAATCATTTGAAATTCGACTTGATGGAACTCGTTGTATCAAAAATCATAGCTGGTTACCACTTTTTGGGGGTTTGAGAGACTTAATCATGCATGAGTCTCATAAATCGAAATATTCTATTCACCCAGGTTTCGATAAAATGTACCACGATCTAAAGAAACTCTATTAGTGGCCTAACATGAAGGCAATCATCGCGAAATATGTTGGCAAATGTTTGACATGTTCTAGAGTTAAAGCAGAATGTCAAAAGCCATCCGGCTTACTGGTACAACCAGAAATTCCTATGTGGAAATGGAAAGGATAACAATGGATTTCGTTACAAAGCTACCCAAAACCATAATCGGACATGATACCATTTGGGTCATTGTCGATCGCCTTACCAAATCCGCACATTTCATACCTACTCGAGCGACTAATAGTATGGAAACTCTTACAAGGTTATACATCAAAGAAATAGTCTCTTGACATGGCGTGCCAATCTCCATCATCTCGGATCGTGACAGTCATTTCACATCCAGATTCTGGAAATCATTGCAAAATGCTTTGGGTACTTAATTAGACATTAGTACATCATATCATCCTGAAACTAATGGACAGAGTGAGAGAACCATCTAAACACTCGAAGACATGCTTCGAGCCTGTGTCATAGACTTTGGGAAAGGATGGGATAAACACCTACCATTGATAGAATTTTCCTACAATAACAGTTATCATGCCAGTATCAAGGCAGCATCATTCAAAGCACTTTATGGACGAAAGTGCAGATCACTTGTTTGCTGGGCCGAAGTTGGAGATGTTTAACTCACAGGACCAGAAATAATACATGAAACCACTGAAAAGATCATACAAATTCGTCAACACTTGCAAGCTGCAAGAGATCAGAAAAGAAGTTACGCCAATGTGAGGCGAAAGCCTTTAGAATTTCAAGTTGGCGATCGTGTTATGTTAAAAGTATCGCCTCGTGAAGGTATCTTTTGATTCGGAAAACAAGGAAAGCTTAATCCCCGATACATCGGACCATTTAAAATCCTTGAACGGATTGGTCCAGTAGCATACAAACTAGAGCTTCCTGAAGAGCTTAGTAATGTCCACAATACTTTCCACATTTCTAATCTCAAGAAATGCTTATCCTATGAATCTCTCATCATTACAATGAAAGAACTTCAACTCAACGACAAACTCAACTTTGTAGAAGAACCAGTGGAAATTATGGATCGTGAAATCAAGCAACTAAAACAAAGTCGTATTCCTATAGTCAAAGTGCGATGGAACTCTAAAAGAGGACCAAAATTTACATGGGAACGCGAAGATGAAATTCATGCCAAATATCCTCATCTCTTTTCAAACATCACTTCAAAATTCAATTCAATCTCAAGACGAGATTTCTATAAGGGTGGGGGACTATAAAAACCAGCAAATTTAAATCAATGTAAATATACATCTATTAAGTTAGATGCAATGTACTATCTATCCATTATATATGAACCACCTTTTTCAAGGAAATTTTTCGCTTTATTACATTACTTGCTTTGCCAATATCTCAATATGCAATATATCTTACATAACTAAAGTTAACGAGCTCACGCAACCTACCTATGGCAATCCTATCCTCATATATGTCAAGCAAACATCATAATATGTCAAGTCAATATCATAATATCATTTTTTTACAAAGTACATTACTCATATAATGTACCATTTGCAATGTTAAATCAAAATGGGCTTTAAACCATTATCGTATACCTTTAAACCCTAATTTCATGAAGAATAAACATCTAAAGTGAATGTACAAGATACTAAAGCATATGTACAACTAATATAACATCTCATTTGAAATATAAACTCCCTCCAAGTCAAAGTACAAGTCATTAAAAACTCAATATATAATTCATTAAGCATGATCTCCAAAATAGCCGTTTTACCTCCGTTTTCATTCTAATTTCTTCACCATCACTTTTGTGCAAGCTAATATACTCAATATACAATGTGTAAACCTAAACTATTCTCCTCATAAGTTCTCATACATATTTTTACACTCAAAACCCTAATTCAAAACCCAGAAACCCTAAACCGAGCTAGTTTCTAAACCATGACTCGTTTCTTGATTTTTATCTATTGTAAACCTAAACCAACACTTAAATAAGTTGTAATAACTTAATTTACAACATTATCAATCATATTATATAATCATTTCATCATTTTACTTCAACTATATGCAAATCAAATCCAAGAAACGCTAATTGTGCCCTAATTGGAACTTTTGACCCGTTTACTCGTTTTCACCCATTTTAAACCCAAACCACCTATCAATTCTTGTTATTAATCCTTAATACAAGTCTTGTGAACATATATCTATCATTACAAATCAAATGTACATGAATTACAAGCTAGAAAACCCTAATTGAGCCCTAAAGTACCCGAAACCTAAAACCTTTGCAATTTGACCCATTTTGAAAGTTTTTCTTGCAACCAAACACCTCAATGACAAGCACCTCTCTTCCTAAGCTGGTTACAAGCACCTCTCCTAAATATCTTCTTCATTTATAGTACAAAAATTGGCCACATGGTCTCTTTTCTTTCTTTCTTTAGCTGCGTCATCAAAAGGGCAAGCCAACACCTCAAAGTTAGTTTCTAGCTTATACAACTCATCTCATAGCCTCTCCTCATCATCCTCTAGACTTCATACATGTCCTAACCTGATAACAAAACCTCCCTTGGCCTCCAAGCTCATTTCGAGTATAAATAGAGCCATAAACTCTTTATTTGAACTCTACCCCCACTTCCTCCTCTATAACCCTTAATAGTAGCAATAATTTTCTCTAAAAAGATCCTAAGAGATTCTAAGAAGGCTCAAGAATAGAAGTGAAGAAAAATAAACCAAATAACGAAGCCCGGGAGTCGTTATTCTAGGCGTACGAAGCTAAAAGTCCCAATTTCAACCCGTTGTCAAGCTATAAGCTCAAACCCAATATCTATGATCTTCATACCTGTTCCTACACTCTTATAATTTTCATATGATCCTAAATATACTCTTGTTAAAGTTTTATAACTCAATTTATACTCATTTTCCATTTTGATCCAAAACCGTACACCCGAAACCCTAATTTTATGTTTTTTCTTAAAACTAAATGTTGTAATGATTAAATATTGTTATAATCTATCCTAACATGCTCAAATAATGTTAATATAACAACTTTATAAAGTCTTAAAGGAATTTAAACTTAAAACTCGTGCGTTTTCGTTTTGAAACCCTAATATGACCCGTTTTGCTTCCTAGCTTAACGAATCGTTATTTTAAACTTTCATTATGTTAAATCTTCATATTTTAGCTTATATTAATAAGCTATAACCTGTAAATTACTTTTCATATTGAAAAATATCATTATTATGGATTTTGGACTTGTTTTGTAAATCATTTCCATGCAAGGGGTATATACCGTAACTTTTGAAAACTTATAAGTACAAGGACTATTTTTGCCATATTTCTAAAGTTATAACTACAGGGGTCTATTATGTCACTTTTCAAAGTGCAAGGTTTACTTTGTACATCTTTTAAACTAGAAGGACCAAACTCGTAAAAGTGCAAACTCCAAGGGTATATTTTGCCATTTTTCATTCTTAAGGGTCTAAAATGTAACATTTTGAAAAAGTATAAAAACATGTTCAAAACATTACAAGACATAACTTTAATTAACGCTTGTCGTGCTTATCATTTCCAGATATTGATCAAAACGCTTAAAACCGATTATATCGTATCACAATACTAGGGAGCTTCATATTAAGAGGTTTCATCTTGGTATTACGTTCTGACTGAGTTGTTGGGTTTACGATTTAAAGTGCCCTAGCTCCTCAAACGTTTACTGAATGACCTCTGAATTATGATGGCCCGAACGGTGATACAATACTCCATGATAATTCAATCAAAGATGATATTCATTATAATATAAAACATATTCAACCAAACTAAGACTTGACATATTACCCCAGGTTACGTGTGACGAAGCCGTTACTCTCATTCCATATACCTTTTGCTATCCCTCAGATTTCCCTATACTGTTAAGGTGAGTTCATAGCCTCGCATTTCAATATTTCAAATGTTTCATAAACCCGCGAGGGGGATACATGCTATAAACCATGAATGCAATTGTTTTCTGTATGCTATTCTGATTTATTATTTCCTAAGTAACTATTTGCCTTTAAGTCCCCAATATCATGAACCGTTAATTACTTTACGGAGTAAGCGTGAATGGTGTGAATAGATCTATTTGGGTTGGACTCCCCGTTGGTGTACCCAGTCATACCGGTAACCAATCGCACATCATTAGAATATAACTGCGGGTGTTTTGGCAAAGGCACCCGTTGGGGCTATAACGTATCAAACATATCCCAAGGCTTCGGATTCATGAGCTAATGGCAATAATATTTGTTTTATAACGGGTATATAACAACGTAACCCAATATCGAATTTGCATTCAAATTATTTAACTTAAACCTATGAATATCACTCAACCTTTGTGTTGACTTTTTAGCATGTTTTATCTCAGGTAACTAAGCAACCTATGGCACGGAGTGGCGAGGACTTGAAGATGGCAAAACCGTTATCATTCAAACTTTGTATTTTAGATTTTGGGACCTCTCGTTTGTAAAAACTCTGAAGAAATAATTAATGATAACTAAATTTTCAAAAACGACTCTTTTTGATTCATTTTCTATGATTATGACTGTTGTACCTTGAAGTAATACCCCAGATTAGCTTCCGATGCTATATGTAAAATGGCGTTGTTACGTTGGAGACCAAAGCAAAAAGTTTTAGACCATGTCTCCAGACACAATGGTGCATCAATGAACTTTGAAAGATTTGACTATGTTGATGCACAAGGCAGATCCAAGTCTGTAATGGCTTAGATCCCCAAGAGAGCCTGATTCTCTTACTTTTTGTGCAGGGCAATCCACAGCTAGAATTGCAGGAAAAAGGATTAATTGACGTGGATGCTCTAGGCACATGACAGGAAACAAGTCTTACCTCTCAGATTATGAAGAAATTGATGGTGGATTTGTTGCCTTTAGAGGAGATCCCAAAGGAGGTAGAATCACCGGTAAAGGTAAAATCAGTACATGTAAATTAGATTTTGAAGATGTGTACTTTGTTAAGGAGCTTAGGTTTAACCTTTTTAGTTTCTCACAAATGTGTGACAAGAAAAACAGTGTTCTTTTTATAGACACTGAATATGTTGTTTTGTCTCCTGACTTTAAGCTACTTGATGAAAATCATGTCTTGCTTAGAGTTCTTAGAAAAGTAACATGTACGGTGTTGATTTAAAGAATATTGTCCCTTCAGGAGGTCTAACTTGTCTCTTTGCAAAGGCCACATTAGATGAATCTAATCTTTGGCACAGAAGGCTTGGGCATATAAATTTCAAAACTATGAACAAACTAGTCAGGGGAAACCTTGTAAGAGGTTTACCCTCAAAGACTTTTGAAAATAATCATACATGTGTTGCTTGTCAAAAAGGAAAGCAACATAAAGCCTCTTGTAAGACCAAGACTGTAAGCTCAATCAGCCAACCTTTACAAATGTTGCATATGGATTTGTTTGGCCCAACATTTGTAAAGAGTCTAATGAAAAAGATGTACTGCCTAGTTGTCACAGATGACTATAGTAGGTTTAGATGGGTTTTCTTCTTAGCCACTAAGGATGAAACTAGTGAAATCCTTAAAACATTTATTACTGGCATAGAAAATCTAATAGACCTTAAGGTGAAAGTGATCAGATGTGACAATAAGATTGAATTCAAGGATAAGGTCATGAATCAGTTCTGTGAAATGAAGGGCATTAAGAGGTAATTTAGTTTTGCTAGGACTCTACAACAAAATAGAGTAGCAGAAAGGAAAAATAAGACACTAATAGAGGCTGCTAGGACTATGCTATCTGATTCAAAATTACCAATAACTTTTTGGGCTGAAGTAGTTAATACTGCTTGTTATGTCCAAAATAGGGTGTTAGTTATCAAGCCTCATAACAAGACCCCTTATGAACTTTTTCTAGGTAAAAAATGTTGGGACTTAAAAGACTTTAAGGATTCTTAGAGTTACTACTGCTCAGGTACATAATGGAAATTATGCTAAGTAGTTAGTACCGGTAGTATAAAGTTACCACTGCTAGTAACTAATGTTAGTATAATTTAGTACTGATAGTATAAAGTTACTACTGTTAGTTAAAGTTAACACTGCTCAGAGTTGAAGACTGAAATATAAGCTAAGTAGTTAGTGCTGCTAGGCGAGGAGCAAGTGAAACAGAAAACTCTTGGAGCCACATGTCTGTGAGTATATTCAAAATCAAAGAAGAAACAATCACAAGGATTTCCAGCACTGCTTGTTTGCTTGCTTCCTATCTCAAATTGAACCCAAGAAGATATCTGAAGCCTTTGAAGATGAAAGCTGGGTTGATGCTATGCAGGAAGAGCTGTTACAGTTCAAGATTCAGAAGGTATGGATTCTTGTATAGTTGCCTTATAGGAAGAGGGAAATTGGAACTAAATGGGTCTACAAGAACAAGAAGGATGAAAGAGGTGTTGTAGTTAGAAATAAGGCAAGATTGGTTGCCCAGGGATATAAACAAGAGGAAGGGATAAACTATGATAAGGTTTTTGCTCCTATGGCTAGGATTGAAGCCATCAGGATCTTTTTGGCTTTTGCTTCTTATATGGTTTATAGTCTTTAGTTGGATGTGTAAGGCCTTTTCTTGTATGGCATAATTGATGAGGAGGTGTATGTGTCTCAACCTTCAGGCTTTATAGATCCTAAGTATCCTAAGAAGGTCTACAAGGTTGTGAAAGCTTTGTATGGATTACATCAAGCTCCCAGAGCTTGGTATGCTACTTTATCTGCTTTCTTGGAGAAAAGTGGATACAGAAGAGGAACCATTGACAAGACTCTTTTTATTAAGAAGAACAAGAAGGATATCATGCTGGTACAAGTATATGTAGATGATATTATTTTTGGTTCTACAAAGAAGTCTTGGTGTGATGAGTTTGAGGCATTGATGAAGAGCAGATTTCAGATGAGCTCTATGGGAGAGCTCACCTTCTTTCTTGGATTACAGGTCAAGCAAAAAGAAGATGGTATTTTCATAAGTCAGGATAAGTATGTTGCAGAGATCCTGAAGAAGTTTGATTTTATAAGTGTGAAGACTGCTAGTACTCCTATTGAGACTCATAAGCCACTGGTTAAGGATGAGGAAGCAGCAGATGTGGATGTACATCTTTATAGGTCCATGATTGGCTCCTTAATGTATTTAACTGCTTCTAGACCAGATATTATGTTTTTTGTATGTGCTTGTAGCAGGTTCCAAGTTACTCCCAAAACTTCACATCTTCAAGCTGTGAAGAGGATCTTTAGGTATCTCAAAGGCAAACCCAAATTGGGTCTTTGGTATCCTAGAGAGTCATCTTTTGACTTGGTAGCTTATTCAGACAGTGACTATGGTGGTGCTAACCTTGACAGGAAATCTACAACATGAGGTTGTCAATTTCTTGGTCATAGGCTGATTTCATGGCAATGCAAGAAGCAAACCATTGTGGCTACTTCTACTATAGAGGCTGAGTATGTTGCTGCTGCAAATTGCTGTGGACAAGTCTTGTGGATACATAACCAAATGCTAGACTATGGGTTTAATTTAATAAACACAAGGATTTACATTGACAATGAGAGCACTATGTGCAGTGTTAAGAACCCTGTCTTTCATTCTAAGACCAAGCATATAGAAATTAGGCACCACTTCATCAGGGATGCTTATGAGAAAAAACTGATTCAAGTACTCAAGATACACACGGATAATAATGTAGCTGACCTCTTAACTAAAGCTTTTGATGTTAGCAGGTTCAACTTCTTGATTGTTAGCATCAGAATGATGAATTTGTAGCTGCATTGGTTCAGGGGAGGCAAAATGGTATAGTTTGGAGTTGTACAGTTTGTAGATGAATTTTTAGATTAGAAGATGGGTTGTGGATGATATGATGACTTTTGAGGTTCATATGTTGCATGTTATATTGAAGACAGAGTCAATACTGTTGGTATAACCCGTTTATACTGCCGAGCTTAGTTAATGCTGCTGGTTATCATTTTGTACTGCTAGTACAAAAGTTCATACTGATAGGTTCAGTTAATACTGTTGTGTACATGTGGATTGAAATTGTTGCTAGATGCTTAACTTGAGAAGAGGAAATTGCTGGAAGCATGGATGTTCTTTAAGTGTTGGTTTTTATCACCACACAACAAATGGTCATCAGTTCACCATGTCTAACAGACATCAAGAACTGGCTAGTCCAAAGCAAACGGCTCTTGGTAAAGACTTCTCAAATCCATTGATAGTTGATAGTTTACTCAAAACTATATGGTTTATTAATGCACCATGTTATTGCAATGAAGCATTGGCTATTCCAGGGCAAACGGCAACTGGTAAAGAATTCTCAAATCCGTTGATGGCTGGTAGTTTGCCAAAAACTATAATCTCACCTACGTTTTAGGATGACTTGAGGTTAAATTTGGGAAGAAATGGGTCAAAAGTAGTATTTTGGTTTGATTAACAATTTTTAACTTCTATTCATGGGTCATGCATAAATATGGATCCTCATGAATTCTCACATGTCTATCTAGTTATTTCTAGTATGCTTGTGATGAATAGAGGCATGTTGCTGCATGATATCTTAAATAAACTCTTTTTAAAATTTTCTAACCCAATTCATGCTCATTTTCCATTTTGATCCAAAACCGTACACCCGAAACCCTAATTTTATGTTTTTCTTAAAACTAAATGTTTATTAATGGCCAATATTTTGTTATATCTATCTAACTATGCTTAATTAATGTTAATATAACCACTTTATTGATTATGAAGGAATTTAAACTTAAAACCCGTGCGTTTATGTTTTGAAACCCTAATTTGACCCGTTTTGCTTCCTAGCTTAACGAATCGTTATTTTAAACTTTCTTTATGTTAAACCTTCATATTTTAGCTTATATTAATAATATATAACCTGCAAATGTATTTTGTAATGTTAAAATAAGCTTGCATGG
The DNA here is from genome assembly GCA_026074375.1 of Tanacetum coccineum. Lineage (NCBI taxonomy): Eukaryota > Viridiplantae > Streptophyta > Magnoliopsida > Asterales > Asteraceae > Tanacetum > Tanacetum coccineum. Next base: position 9,998 of record BQNB010057601.1, on the reverse strand, counting down.
CAATTCGGACTTGTTTTGCAAAAGTATTCCATGCATGGGGTATATATCGTAACTTTCTGAAACTTATAACTAAAGGGGCTAAGAATGTCATTTTATCAAAGTTATAACTATAGGGGTCTATTATGTCACTTTCTAAAGTGCAATGTTTACTTTGTATATCTTTTAAACTAGAAGGACCAAACTCGTAAAAGTGCAAACTCCAAGGGTATATTTTGCCATTTTTCATTCTTAAGGGTCTAAAATGTAACATTTTGAAAAAGGATAAAAACTTGTTTACAACCTTACAAGACATAACTTTAATTAACACTTGTCGTGCTTATCATTTCCGGATATTGATCAAAACACTTAAAACGATTATTTTCGTATCACATTAAGGGTGCTTCATATTAAGTGGTTTCATCTTGGTATTAGTTCTGATTGAGTTGTTGGGTTTACGATTTAAAGTGCTCTAGCTCCTCAACGTTTATGAATGACTTCTGAATTTGATGGGCTCGAACGGTGATACACTAATTTCAAACTCTCCAATCAAACTTATAACAATATTAAACTCTTAGAATCAAAGTTCTAGAGTACAATCTTCCTAAGACTTGACATATTTACTCAGGTTGCGTGACGTGGCTGTTTACTATCATTTTGCTATATCAACCTTCCCTGTTAAGATCGTGATAAAGTCGTCCGCGTTCATTTTATTTTGTATATTTATTACAACTTACTATCTAGGTGAGATTCATAGCCTCGCTTTTTACTTATTTAATGTTTATAAACCCGCGAGGAGGGATACATGATCTATTGTTTTTAATATACACAAGTACTTAAAACCGATATGGTGAAGTTCATAACCTCGCCTTTACTTATTTACATGTTTTATAAACCCGCGAGAGGGATACATGCTTGTTACAAACTCTTTTATATACTCATTTATCTTATAACAATATGATTACTTTTCAAAGACTTAATGAGTTCATAACCTCACATACTTTATAAACCTGCGATACCTGCTATAATCTTGAATGCAGTGTTTTCTTAACTATCATGTATCAATGTATATATTATTTGCCTAAGTACATGAAATTATTATTTGGGTAGTATCCTCCCAATATCTCTTCAATATCTATTTGGGTAGTATCTCCCAATATCCCTTTAATGTCTATTTGGGTAGTATCTCCCAATATCTCTTCAATATCTATTTGGGTAGTATCTCCCAATATCCCTTTAATGTCTATTTGGGTAGTATCTCCCAATATCTCTTCAATATCTATTTGGGTAGTATCTCCCAATATCTCTTTAATGTCTATTTGGGTAGTATCTCCTAATATCTATTTAGGTAGTATCTCCCAATATATCTCTTCAATATATATTTGGGTTAGTTTCTCCATATTTTGAAGAGATATTGGAGAATACTACCCAAAGATGATATTAAAAAAAATATTGGGGAGATACTACCCTAATATATATTGAAGGAGATATATTGGAGATACTAACCCTAAATTGATATTAGGGAGATACTACCCAAATAGACATTAAAGAGATATTGGGAGATACTACCCAAATAGATATTGAAGAGATATTGGGAGATACTACCCAAATAGACATTAAAGGGATATTGGGAGATACTACCCAAATAGATATTGAAGAGATATTGGAAAATACTACCCAAATAGACATTAAAGGGATATTGGGTGTTCTATCCAAATAGAATATTGATGAAGATTTTGGGAGAATACTTACCCAAATTGATATTTTTCATGTATGATACTTAGCAATAATATATAGGATAGATATGTTTTGAAAAACTTGCCATTATGGTTTTTATAGCAGGTATCACGGGTTTATAAAGTATGTGAGGTTATGAACTCATTAAGTCTTTGAAAAGTAATCATATTGTTATAAGATAAATGAGTATATAAAAGAGTTTGTAACAAGCATGTATCCCTCTCGCGGGTTTATAAAACATGTAAATAAGTAAAGGCGAGGTTATGAACTTCACCATATCGGTTTTAAGTACTTGTGTATATTAAAAACAATTGAGCATGTATCCCCCTCGCGGGTTTATAAAGCATGTAAATAAGTAAAAGCGAGGCTATGAATCTCACCTGATAGGTAGTTGTAATAAATATTCCAAAATAAAATGAACGCGGACGACTTTATCACGATCTTAACAGGGAAGGTTGATATAGCAAAATGATAGTAAACAGCCACGTCACGCAACCTAAGTAAATATGTTAAGTCTTAGGAAGATTGTACTCTAGAACTTTGATTCTAAGAGTTTAATATTGTTTATAAAGTTTGTTTGGTGAGTTTGGAATTATTGTTTTCTCCGTTTCGAGCATAATAATTCAGAAGTCATTCAGTAAAGTAATGTTTTGTGGTGCTAGTGCACTTTAAATCGTAAAACACAACAACTCAATCAGAAGTTTTATTACCAGGATGAAACCTCTTACTTATGATGCTCCCATTTAGGTATTTGGATTCGATATAATCGGTTTTAAGTGTTTTGATCATATCCGGAAAGGAAATGAGAAGCACGACAAGTGTTAATTAAAGTTAATGTCCTTGTAAGGTGTAAACAGTTTTTATCCTTTTTCAATTTGTTACATGTAGACCCTTAAGAATGAAAATTGGCCAAATCCAAATTATTACCTGGAGTTTGCTCTTTTTACGTGTTTTTTGGTCCTTCTAGTTTAAAAGATTTTAAAGTATTAACATTGCACTTTAGAAAAGTGACTTTATAGACACTATAGTTATAAACTATGATAAAATGATATTCTTTGCCCTTTAGTTTATGTTTCAGAAAGTTAGATATTTACACCCGTGCATGGATATACTTTTGCATTAAAACAAGCCGAATTGCCATGGCAAGCTTATTTTAACATTACAAAAATACATTTTCAGGTTATAAATTATTAATATATGCTAAATATCTGATGAGGTTTTTTAACATAATTAAGAAAGTTTGAAATAACGATCGTTAAGCTAGGAAGCTAAACGGGTCAAATTAGGGTTTCAAAACTTAAAACGCACGGCGTTTTAAGTTTAAATTCCTTCATATAATCAATTAAAGTGGTTATATTAACATTTAATTGAGCATGTTAGGATAGATTTATATACAATATTTTGCATTATACATTTAGTTTTAAAGAAAAAACATAAAAAAATTGGGTTTCGGGTGTAGGTTTTGGAATCAAAATGGATAATTGGAGCATTTTGGGGGGAAAATAAAAAAATTGGGTTAGAAAATTTCTATAAAAGAGTTTATTTTAAGATATATGAACATTTAGGGTGTTGTCGCAAGCTCTGAAGGTTGATAGAACCTGGGTGTGAGCTTTTATTGATTGTAAATGGTCGAAATGGGTCTCTTCATAGCTTCGTACGCCTAGAATAATGACTTCGGGGCTTCAAATATTCAAAGCTTCACCTTGAATGATGTTCTTAGATGATCCTAGGATCATATGGAGCAGAGAATGTTTGCTCAATTGGGTTATAGATAAGAGAATGGGGTGCGAGTTGGAATGAAGGAGTTAGGGCCTTATTTATAGTCGAAATTCACCAAGGGGACTAAGCAACCTTCATGATCTGTTCTATGACATGTGTAACATCTATTAGCTGATGTGTGAAGGCTAGATGGTGAGTTATACAATCTATATTGGTAATTGTGATAGTGTTGGTCTCCCTTGGAGACTTGTCGCGGATGTTCTAGGCTACAAAAGGAATGCATGTGGGCTTCATTTTGAGGCTCGAATAAATGTTTATAGCCCAGTGCATAAGATTTATTGCTTGGGGAAGGCCAAGGAGCTTTGTAGGTGCTTTGTTAAATTGAGGTGCTTGCACATGGGTGGAGGTTTAAATGGGTTAAAATAAGCTAGAAATGGGTCGCGGGTCTGTTTTAGCTATCTAGGGCTCGAACTCTTATTTATAGGCCTTGTATTGCGTGCATCATTGATCAAGTTAATGATTGTATTTATGTTCTCATGGTTTGTATCAAGGATTATCATCGAAATCATTAGGTGGTTTTCGAGGTAAATGGATTGAATAATGAATGAAATATGTGCGGGTTCATTTAGGGCTATATTTAGGGTTTCGTTAGGGTTTTCTGCTTATTTTTCCGTGTACATTGCCATATATGATTAGTTATTGGATTGTAAATACTTCATATCATGAGTTTACAATGGCACTTGATTAATTGTTGAGTTTTTAAATGGTTAAAAACAGTAAATCCAGCTGTTGACTCAGGAATTGCTCTTTCAATCTCACTGTCCATTGGAACAAAAGTGTGTACTCTCCTCATTGTTGTTACAAACAGATTCTTGATCTCATCAAAAGAATAACTTCTCAACTACTATAGTGTATAAGCTCCCATGTGCTTGATATAATTAGACATATAGGCCCTCTGTTGAGCTTGTGTGGGTGGCTTATTCCTCCTTTCTTCAGCTTTTTGTGTAGCAAAATACATTTTTCTCTGATTGATAAGCTCTGCAAGCAATCTTGCTTTTTCAGCTTCAGAGTACTTCTCTCTTTCCTCTGCTTGTAACCTTTGTGCTAACTCTTCATCAGCTTCAACTCTAGCTTGTATGTCATCCCATTCTTCAATATTAAAAGAGCTAGCTGCTTCTTGTACACTGGCAATCCTCTGCCTCTCTTCTTCCTCAAGTTCAGCTTGTAATCTCAGAGCTGCTTCATAACCAAGTCTTTCTTGTTCTTGCTGCAGCTTTGTCTTGGTCTGTACAGGTTCAGATTCTTCCATTATACCTTTACCTTTGTCTTTGGCAGTACTAACAGTAGCAGTAGAAACATCAACACTAGCAGTAGTAACTGCTGCACCAGCAGTAGAAACTGGCTTAGCAGTACTAATATCCTCTTCAGCAGTACTGACATCCTTAGCAGCATCAAGATCAAATTCAAACTCCATGTCATGCTCTTGCCTCCCCTGAATCTCTGCATCATGTTGTACCAGTGAGATTGTAGGATCTTGATCAATTTCAGATATCTTCCTCCCCTGTTTGGAAGGATCCTCCAAATCTTCTTCATCATCAGAAACAACAATTCTGGCCCTTCTTCTAGCTTGGTTGGACTTAACTTTGTTCTCTAACTTCTTCACCTTCTTGATGAGCTTAGTATAAGCAGCACCATATGTTAGCTTGGTCTGCTTCAAGTCTGTCTCCAAGCTCTCCACTTTCTTTGACAATGTTGTACATAAAACCGTCAATTCTTGAAGTGTCAAACTGCCCTCATCACTTCCAAGTGTGTTAACTCTTGGGAGAGGTGAATCTTGGGGCATGGTAGGGGTCTTATCAATGTTACCACTGCCCTGTCCTGCTTCTAAGCCAGTGACAGTAGTGGCAGCCCCTCCATATCTGACATCCACACCTGTGGAAGCAGCCTCATCTGCAACATGGGTCTGAGTAGGAGATCTGGGCTGAGGAACCACAGATTCCTGTCTGATAGTTCTCCTAGATGTTGGTGAAATTAGAGGTTGTGAGGTTGATGGAGCACTGGTGGGTGTGTGATGGGACTCAACTGGGTGTGTTGATCCTTCACCCTGAACAACTGGGCCCTGAACAATCATTGTAGGAAACAATGGAATGTTCTCCCCAGAATAACCCTTTGAAGCCCTCTTCATATTGCTAAAAAGTTTTTGAGTGTGGGTAGGAGCAATATAAAGTCTAGTGTGAGGTTTAAGCAGTCTCTTTTGCTTGTTCAAAAACACCTGAATAAATCTTGGATACATTAAAAATTTGTGTTTACTATCCAAGTTTTTCACCATACCATCAAAAATCAGTTTAGAAAAATTAAATTTCCTATTAGTGGCCAAGCAAATAATAGCAGTTGCTATATTGCTACTGAATTGTTCCCAAGAGGTTTTCTTAGGACTTAGACAATGTAGGATGGTATGGATGAGAAATCTCCATTGAGGGGAAAAGTGTCCTTTCTGAAAGGTCAATTTGTCTGAAGTTGACACATACCCCATTAAGGAAAGTTGTTCAAAGATTTCAGTATTTGGCAAAGAACTAATACCATCAGAATCTGCTAATTGGAGATGCCTTCTAACGGATGCCTCAGTAACAATCTTAACTTTGCCATCTATTGTAGCAGTTAATTCAACTTCTCCAGTATCAAGTGTTCTGGCAGTAGCAGTTTCCCAAAACTGTTTGATGAGAGAAACATAGATAGTGGGATTTTCTGTAAGAGCATACCTTATGTGACTAGCATTGAGAAAATCCACTATTTGGTGAAATTCTTCACTTCCCTCTGGTTTCTTCAAGTAGGCGACCATGTTGTGTGTGTCACAGAATTCCAAATTCGCCATTGTCTTATCTTAATTAAAAAAATCTCTAAACCACCCAAAAAGGTGTAACACTAAAATGGTACACCGTAACATAAATTATAGAAGTAACGAAGAGTCAATGGAGGACTTGTTCGGCTGTAACTCCATATCATAGTTTACGCCGTATACATTTATTTGGAAGGTAATTCATTTCCCAAGATAGAGTTTATGAGTAACACCCCTGATGGCTCACGCCCCGTAACCTTGAAGCATTACTAGATCACTCAATTATGGTACTAAAGCCATAACGTCATATGGGAAATTATTAAAGGTTATGGCGGTTACACCATATCTGTTACGCTTTGGCCCACGTACCGTCTAACGGTAACATTGTTTAAATTTGACTAATCGCCATGTTTGATGGTTTATGGCGTAACACCTTTATAAGTTAACGCCATAACAGGTTCGATAACCTATAATTAGAGGCCCTTATTCAAAGGCTATTCTGACAGCACTTCCTCCACAGCCAAATTAATAAGAGGCGACAAAGGCTTCCAACCTTTATAAATTTCACCCCTATGGAGTCTAATGGAGAGATACACACTTCTATTTACTTTCTTGTATTTATCGTCAAATTCGAATACTGTGAGAATTATGAGCTTTTTACACTCTCCATACCTTTAATCTAATGTTTCTTCTATTTCTTGCTGTGTTCTTGTTACCAAGACGTGGCCATATAGATGTTAATGTGATGGACCCCTAGTTATGTAATTAATGTTGTTATGATGTTTGTCTCCTGTTAGTATTGTCGGTTCATTATATATTCCTTGACTTGCGTGTTAACCACTGGGAACGGTTTTGGAAAGGGACTCAAGTATTGAGTGTTTTTGGACCTTGATATTCCCCATTAATTAGATTATCTAGTCAATATAAGGTTCCAACCCGGGTCCTTTGGTACTGGGAGGATGTGGTTATTGTTCCTCCCCCCCCTTTCATATTGCTAAAAAGTTTTCGAGTGTGGGTAGGAGCAATATAAAGTCTAGTGTAAGGGCTGATACCATTCTGTAACACCCCTATTTTTACAATATAGCAGCGGAAGCTAATCTGGGGTATTACTTCATAGTACAACAGTCACAATCATATAAAATGACTCAAAAGAGACGTTTTTAAAAGATAAATTATCATTCATTTAAAATTTAAGTTTTACAAAGGCAGGTCCCAAAATCGAGAAACATAAAATGTGAATGATAACAAGTTTTAGCCATCTTCAGGTCCATGCCACTCCGTGCCATAAGTTGCTCAATTACCTGAGATAAATATGCTAAAAGGTCAACACAAAGGTTGAGTGATATTCATAGGTTTAAGTTAAATAATTTGAATGTAAATTCGATATTGGGTTACGTTGTTATACACCCGTTATTTGTAAAACAATATTATTTCCATTAGCTCATGAATCCGAAGCCTTGGGATATATTTGATACGTTATAGCCCCAATGGGTGCCTTTGCCAAAACACCCACAGTTATATTCTAATGGTGTGCAATTGGTTACCGGTATAACTGGGTACACCAAAGGGGAGTCCAACCCAAATAGATCTATTTACAACATTCGCGCTCACTCCGTAGAGTAATTAACGTTTCATGATATTGGGGACTTAAAGGCAAAATAGTTACTTAAGCAATAATAGATCAGGATAGCATACAGAAAATTATTTGCATTCATGGTTTAAGCATGTATCCCCCTCGCGGTTTTATAAAATAATTGAAAGATTAAAATGCGAGGCTATGAACTCACCTTAATAGGTAGTTGTAATAAATATTCCAAAATGAAAGCTGACGACTTTATCACAATCTTAACAGAGAAGGTTGATATAGCAAAATGATAGTAAGCAGCCACGTCACGCAACTTGAGTAAATACGTCAAGTCTTAGGAAGATTATAGTCTAGAACTTTGGTTTTTAATAGTTTAATATTGTTATGAGTTTGATTGGAGAGTTTGGAATTATTGTATCACCGTTCGGGCCATCATAATTCAGAAGTCATTCAGTAAACGTTTGAGGAGCTAGGACACTTTGAATTGTAAACCCAACAACTCAGTCAGAACGTAATACCAAGATGAAACCCCTTAATATGAAGCTCCCTAGTATTGTGGTCTTGTAATGTTTTAAATATATTTTAATACTTTTCAAAATGTTACATTTTAGACCCTTGAGAATGAAAAATGGCAAAATATACCCTTGGAGTTTGCACTTTTACGAGTTTGGTCCTTAAAGTTTAAAAGATATACAAAGTAAACCTTACACTTTGGAAAGTGACATAATAGACCCCTGTAGTCATAACTTTGATAAAATGACATTTTTAGTCCTTTTAGTTATAAGTTTCCGAAAGTTACGATATATACCCTTTTGCATGAAAAATGTATCGTTTTTAGTTCAAAATCCATAATAATGATATTTCTTAAATATGAAAAGTAATTTACAGGTTATAGCTTATTAATATAAGCTAAAATATGAAGATTTAACGCAACGCAAGTTTAAAATAACGATTCGTTAAGCTAGGAAGCAAAACGGGTCAAATTAGGGTTTTAAAATGAAAACGCGCGGGTTTTAAGTTCAAATTCTTTCAAGACTTGATAAAGTGGTTATAATATCATTAGTTAAGCATGTTAGGATAGATTATAACAACATTTAGCCATTATAACTTTTAGATTTATGAAAAACACAAAATTAGGGTTTCGGGTGTACGGTTTTGGATCAAAATGGAAAATGAGCATGAATTGAGTTATAAAACTTTAACAAGAGTTTATGTATGATTATATGAACATCATAAGGGTGTAGGAGCAGGTATGAAGATCACAGAACCTGGGTTTGAGCTTATAGCTTGAAAATGGGTTGAAATCGGGACTTTTAGCTTCGTACGCCTAGAATAACGACTCCCAGACTTCTTTTCTTGGTTTCTTTTGCTTCACTTCTGTTCTTGAGACTTCTTAGGACCTCTTGGGATCTTCTTTGAGCAAAGTATTGCTGCTATTAAGGGTTATAGAGGAGGAAGTGGGGGATGAGTTAGAATGAAGGTTTACACCCCTTTATATAGGTACAAAATCACTTAAGGGCCAAGAAATCTTATGTATCAAGTTTAGGATAGGTATGGTATGACTAAGAAAGGCTAGGGGTGACATGGAGAGGCTATGGAATGAGTAACATAAGCTAGAAACTAGCTTTGGTGTGTTGTCTTTCTCTTGGTGTGCCATGGCTAAAGTAAGCAACAAAGAAGATATTTTGGAGCCTTAGTTACCAAGGAGAAGGCTTGAGGTGCTTGTAAGCATCTTAGAGGTGAAGTAGGAGAGTCATTTAGGTCCTTGGATGCAATGTTAATTTTAAAAATGGGTCAAAATGCAAGAAAGGTGTATACGGGTATCATATGGCACGAATTGAGTTTTTATGATTGCATTTCAAGTATACTTGATCAATAATGATGGATTAATGTTTATAAGGATTATATTAGGAGTTATTAACAAGATTTGATAGGTGGTTCGGGTTTGAAATGGGCAAAAATGATTAAACGGGTCAAAAGTTCAAATTAGGGTTCTCTAGATTTAATTCTTGTATATTGTTGTTGAAATGATGAAATGTGGATTGTAATGTTGTAATTTATGTTATTACAACTTATTTGAGTGTTATAAACTTAAGAAAGCTTTATACGGTCTTAAACAAGCACCCAAAGCTTGGTATGATAGAT